>JAHYSP010008770.1:2516-15771 GCA_019455505.1 Pleochaeta shiraiana | reverse complement strand
AAATATAACAAGACATATTATTGATAGTCTTATTCAGATCTGCCCTCGCGAAGTTTTTTACCTATTACGAAATTGTGCCTATATTCTTCGAGTCATCCTCTTAGAACCTATACCAGTTTTCTCTACAAAGTTATGTGTCTAATATAGGCCTTTAAGATATAGTTTTTGTAGTTTGTGAGGACTGAATTAAATTAGAGCGAGTCCTTTACAAACAAAGGTTTGTAATTAAGCAAGGTTTGACTTGTCTCTATTAGCCGCCTCAAATAAATTTTTCCAGTCCGGTTTTTTTAGTGGGATTCGATTTAAAACATGTCCCGTATATTGTAAGATCAAAGATCATAGATAATACGACAAATTAGCATGTTCTCTTATTCTATGAATTTTGATCGTAAGAGACTTCCCAGATAGTTTTGCTCCTACATCATGTGACTGCATATATGGTGAGTATCTCTTCTTTACAATTCACTTTTTTTTTCAGGATCTTTCGGGATTTTCTGCAACGTAAATTTTCTCCGTCTAATCTTAGAAATCTCACTTTATATTGGTGTAGTGTTTCTATTTTCATGATTATTACTGACTCTATACTGGATGTAGGGTAGTCTTTCGTTTAGAGTTCCAACATATATGTAACTACTGGTCACGTATCGCAGATGGCTTTACCATTTATAACCATTAAATTCTGTGAAAGTGTGAAGTGTGAGCATTAAACTGTGAATAACACCACGTATTGTTGATCTCTTTTATGCGTATATCATGTCTGTAAATAATTGTCTCAATAGATATACATGAGATAATAGCAAACATAAATCAACTTTTCACTTTTGTATTTAACCTACTACCATTAAAGATTGTGTAGAGAGATCTATCATTTTGTATGAAACTGATTAAATGGTTTCCTAATAGATTCATTTTCATTTTCCGACCGACTGGGGATTTTATTTGTTTTGTAATTGATATTCCGCAGGTGACTCATTGAATGGTTGACGTATACGAAGAAATACTCCTCGCAGTGATATCTTTTACCCCCTCTTGAACATTATCAATCACTCATGGACTTGAATGAGCTAGTATACCATGTAGTGATTCATTCGGGGTTATTCTCTATTGTTGAGTGGTGGATGACGAGTATGCTGGTCTTTGAATAGGATTTTAGGTCTGAAATATTCTGTGTTCTTTCTTTTCTTGAGGTTTGCATAAGATCTCCCATTTTAATATTCGGGTTTATCTAGATTTTCGGTGCTCCAGTGAATTTTTTTTGCTTTGTAGTAAGTGAAGAGAAACAATATTTTTCAAAATACCTGGTATCAGTGACACGTTGGTTAGTCTGATGTTTCCAATTTTTGTCATTGTTTGAACTTCGATTTTCAAAGTGCCAAAAGCTTGTACTCGGCATGTTTATTTTCCTTCACTAACTTGTTCTTCTTAAGTACCCATTTTATTTTATTTTATTTTATTTTTTTTTTTTTTGAGAGTTGCTTCTCTCAGAATTATTACATGAATGTATATCTGAGACATCATTCAGATTAAATCAATTAAATAAGGATAACAGATATTCTAAATCACCCTGTAATGCGTCAATAGAAAATACGAATGAGCTCCAATTTTTCACGGCCATAGCCAGTGGTTCTTTTTCAGTGTCTTTGATACGATCGTTCATTATCGATTGTTTAGATTCATAGTCCTTTGTCTAAGTTTTGTTTTTTATCCCTTCTTTAATTGGGCTAAGGTATTTCACATTATATCTAAGTTTGAGTCAGTCAAATAATTTAAGATTTTTTGGTTTTCGATTAATAATACTTTTTTTTTATTTGATATATTTTTGTATCATCTCTACAGTTTGACAGTCGCTTTAATGGATCAAATAATCAGCAGCTAGAGAAGCAGTGATACTTTCTCAAGACACAAGGGAGATATCTAAGCGGATCTCGCTGATTTCCTCCTTTACATATGATAAAGCTAGCTGTCACTCTGTTTCTCTTCAGTTCTAATAAATTCCTCCGGCAATATTTCCTATAGTCTTCGATGAGATCATAAATCTGGAATATCCCCTGGATTTTCTTCCAATTTCTTAGTGAGCCACATTTACTTGCTGTATGCCTATTAATTTTGAATGGGCTTTGTTGCATCTATGAAATCATGTAGTAATATGTCCTCATGGTTTACTGGAAATTTCATGTCAGGTGCTTGCGAGAAGTTTGTCTTCCATTCGTCTAAACAACTTTCAATTGGTTAGTTTCTTTTATATTTTCGTTCAGCTTCAATTTTTCGAACTTCATCTATAGGTCTGAATCGTTTCGATAGATTCCTTCCCACTTCATAGACTTCAAATTCGTTTCCGAGATATTTGAGGTTTGAAAGTGTTTCATGATTCATGATCTATTCTTTGATCAGTTATATCTCGTCCAGAGTCCTCCCAGTTTATGGTGCCTGTTTTGGAGTTTGGGGTGTAATAGAAACTTGTAATGCTAAAAAACCCTTTGTTCGGGAAGTTCAATTTTATTTTTCTTATGTCTTACTTCTAATACTTGGAGATCATAATGAATCGGCGAGATTTCCGGTTTATTTTGAAAGTTAGGGTCAATATGTTCACAAACATTCCTTCTTCCAGTTTCTATCTCTGTAATCACGAAAAATCTGTAATCCCAGTTATCCTGAGTTGATCGGATTACTGTTTTTGTAGAGTTTATCGTTTTTTTTTCTCCTCTCTTTTCTTCAAATCGTATGATTCTTCCATGCGAGATTCTGCAATCAGCCGGACCCATATCTATTGAATTATCAGTTCTTATAGATTATGAAGTCGTAAAGTACAACGAGATTTGTTGTATTACATCAATAGAGGTCATTTTTTCTGTTCACTTAAATATATATTAAATACACTCATCTCTCAAAGTTTTTCTCAAATATTATCGGTCCAAAATAAACTGCATCTTACGATGGTATATCTATATCTATTTTTTTGTTTACTATCTATGCTAAGTAAATAAATAGACGCATGCTCTAGCGTTATATGATCCTGAAGCTAGTATCAATACCGGGAATTCTTGAATTAATGAATGACAATTGGTTTTATGGACGAATTTAAGTTAAAGGTGTTTAGTTTATTTTTGAAAATAGAGAAAGAGTTGAAAGCGAATGTGAGATAAAACAATTAACGAGTCAAAAATGTATATCACATCTTTATACCAAAGCTCCCGCTTTTAAATCGACTTTATTTGTATCAAAGATTTGTTTCTCCCATTATCCAAATGACTTCAGCGATCTCTCGTCGTTTGCATGCTTAACGTAGAGCTGTTATATCTATCAAAAGTCGTTTTTCGCGGGTGGTACCTTGCATTACAAGGCATTCCAAAAGGGAGAGTGAGTCAATACAAAGGATGATTGGCACTTTATCGTCGAGAATTACGTCAATAGTGTTTTTAAGAACGCAAGCGGTGTAAAATCTATGGCACATCGTATAAAGTTCTGAGGCGATAACGCTCTTTGTGATGCATTTGAACTTTGCACTGGACCAGTGCATCACGTTACAATCATTATTTTCATCAAATAGAACTATTAAGTACCCTAATTGAGACAAGAGGTCAGGATTGTTGGCGAATGATGAATCTGTAGAAACTATAATTCTTAGTTTGCCTTTTAGTTAGACAAATTTTAGTCATTGAGAAGGATTTTCGATATGCCATCTCAAGATTTTATTAAGTTTGGAAATGTCAGTATTAGTTGGAACCTTTGTTTGTGTCGTATAAGAGAGTCTGAATGCAACTTGAGGTTAGCAAACTGACGCAGGATAAGCTCCATGGGTTTTTTGGGAGATATAATCATGTGGGAAATTATCTTTTACTTGAGCAATTTTATCAATTTGGTCGTGGTGTGAGATTAAGATGGCTGTGTCCAATTTCGAAATAAGTTCCCTATTGAATGTTAAGAGACTAGTTTGGGTTAGTTTCTGGGAAGGCTTTGAATCAAATTTAGCTTTTGAAAGCTCTTCTTCTTCTTTTAATTCAAATGAATGACTACAAGTGGTTACTGTGTTGTCTGTTGGTAATCCTACTTTGGCTTCACAACTGAACATCAAACATAGATCATTTGATGAGAATTTTAGGTTTAATTTTTCGATATGACGGTCATGGTACATATATAGTCAATGAGTACCTGCTTCTAGCTCTTCATAAAGTAGGCGAAGAAACTTTGGAATTTTACTAGGGGTTAAATCAAGTTCATTTAGGGGGCTGCCTTAGAAATCCCGTCGGAGTTGACTTTTAGACTGCGTGTACATATGTGATATGTCCCGAGTGAAGATATTAAAGTTTCTATATAGCGCTAGACTTAAAATAAGTCGTTGACTCATTCTTTGGATTATTAGAGAGTGTGTAAGAATTTACTTCTTGTCATTGTCTATACATCCTGGTATTACAAGCCTTGATTTTTTCGCTGCGTTCGCTGTTCCCTTATTTTTAATACAGTCTACAAACCGGCTATTAAATATTCTTATATTTGGAGGAATATCATTAATTTTTATCAAACTGAAAACTCCTCTCTTTATTAAATCATTCAACTCCCTGCTCTATGAGTCTGCGAAATTAGGTTTTTAATGGTTAATCGTACATACATCATTACTATATCGCGCGGGTAATCTAGTATTCCTACGTTTTGGGTGACGTGTTGGTGCAGGATTGTTTGTTTGTAGATTTTGATTTGCATTTTGATCTTGATTTTGAATTGAAGGTTTAGTTTGCGGAATAATAGGATTTTCAATTTACTTAATACACGTTATTCGGAAATTGGAAATGCCTTGTGACATTTGGAAAGTGGCTGTTTCTCCGTTTAGTGCTGTTAATTTTTAGGGCCTTGACCAACTATTTTTATGAGTTCGCCATACGAGGACATCTGATCCTAGAGTTATATTAATTGTGATGGTGCCATTTCTCGTGCGGAGTGCCTCTGTTATTTTTTTTTTTAGCTCTTAGCTTTGATAATTCGCACATGGTCTTTATAATTGCGGCGGCTCTTTTGAAGATATTTGGTACGGATAGATCAATTTCCGATATTCTAGGGAGCGCGCCGAAAACAAAAAGAGTTGATACAATTCCATAATATCCAGCAGTTTCAATTACAGCTTTAACTTCCATTTGTAAGAACAGATTGTTTAGTTCTGATGTGTAATTTGCGTTAATTTCCTCCTTAATGATTTTATAGCCTCTAGGAAGGGGTTTATTGTACTTTTCGACAACACCCATTGTGCTGGCTGACTCGAAGGGTGCTTCTTTTGTATTTATTGAGAGATATTTGGCGTATTGTTAGAATTCTGTGGAGGCAATGTTTGATCCGGCATCATGGTTAATGATATCAGGAAGCCCAAGATATGTGTCAATCATACACATAAATAGAGTGTTCCAAAAATGTTGGGAAGACATGTTTCTTGGTCATTTAGCGGCCTGAAATCGTGTCGCTTCGTCAACAACATGTAACACAGGCGATTCAAAAACGTACATAACGTCGATTTACATCCAGTGATTTAAATCGACTTCATCACGAAGAGTGAATTCAAACTTCATTAGTACTCTTTCATAATTTTGGCATTTGACACAATATTTTTCAATACGTTCAAGAATGTATCTATGCTGGGAGTCTTCATGCCCGGCTCTTTCTAGAGGATGGAAGAGCCTCATTGTAGATAGGTGCCCGAGGCAGCGGTGAAGATTCCTAAGTTCTGTTTCTGTGAGATAGAATGGAGAAGTAATCATGGGTCCCCATGTCATGAACGGGTGGCCAAATTGTCGGGTTATCGGGGTCTTCTTCCTGTATTTACTAATAAGCTTATTTTTTAAATTATCCTAAATTATTACCCGTATATTCAGATCATTAAGCTTAACAAAAATGGAGTATTTGCTTTTAGAATATGGAAATATCAATTTCCAATGGGCGTCTCATTGAAAATGCTGCCAATTGACATCTTTGACTCAATTCCAAATGTCGCATTAACAGCACCTTTGTCAGCTTTGTTGATAGGAGTATTACTGGATAAATTAAAATAGTCTAGGTATTGATTGTACACGGCAGTTGATTTTCCAGCTGCTCCAGTATCAATCATAACACCATGGAATTTACTGGGTCCATAGCGTTCTTCTGATATAAAAGAGTTTGATGAGGTTGGTATTTTATTACCATTATCAAAGAAATCTACATTTTTCGTAGAGCCAGGAGTAGCAGAAAATTGAAAATTCTAATTGATGATTTGAGTTGTATCAGCTTTGTTGACTGGCCAAACTTCCATGAAGATTTTTTCTGAATCAGAAAATTCAACATTTTCCGTTTCGTTGATTAACGCTTTAATATCATCATCGCTATTGTAATACACATTGATATGACTTCCTTCAAATTCTGCAATATACTGGTCAAAAGGACGATCAGTTTATTTACGAAATGTCCCATTTAATCTCGAGTTAACTCTTGCTACTTCATCTGCCGTGTGTCTTGTTGACCAACATCCCTCTTTGTGGCAAATAAAACACCTTTTAGACTGATTTATTTATTTTGAAGGTCCTGATTGACGATTGTATGACCTATGGTTATTTCGCGTATTTGAGCGGTATCTGCGATCAATAAACTGCGCTTCATTTCTTTCATTATCATTTGCAGCATCAAACTTAGTAGCGAACTTGGTGTGATAATGGCCTTCTTCGGTGCTTTTGGTCATAGCTAGAAAACTGTTTACACTTGATCGTAAATTGTTAACTAAGGCAAGTGATGAGCTTGTGGTTGTAGAACAAGCAATTGAATAGGCAGAGTAACTTATATACGCAGTTTATTGTTTATTTTGAAGTGAAGCGTCATCTTGAAGGTTTTCAATTAGGGAAATTTATGTAGCCCTTACCTTGTCTATGAGTAATTGAAAGTAAGCCTCAATATCTATGATGGTATTTTTCTCTATGATCGATAGAAGCGTCAAATTATTCCAATATTTCAACATGCTTCTTTTAAATTCTTCGCCCTAAAAATTCTGACGGATATTATCACAAATCTTAAATAGTTAAGTTATACGTGGGCTGGGTTTAATTGACGTATAATAATGCTTTAGAGCCGTACCTTTTAGCATTGTTCAAAATGCCTTGAAATATAAATTTACTGGTAGCTCAACCTTTTCACATCGGTTAATAAATATACCATACTTATTTTCGAAATAGTCGCCTTCTCCACTATATTTCTGTTCTTCTGCGTAAATTTTAGAGAGGCTTATCAAGTTGTTAGTGTTTAATTTGATAAAATTGTCTTTTGTCTCTTTAACATCAAATTTTTTATTTTCAAGGTTTGTTTTATTATCAGTATTTTTCGATACTGAATGTGTTAGGTGGATTCGGTGTTGGTGGCGAATTTGAAGGTGGAATTTGAAGTAAGTGATTATCATGAATATTTGATGATTCAGTATACCAGGGTCTCCATGCTTTAGAATTTCCAATTAGGATTATCGGCAATAGATTTCCTATTCTTTGAGATATAGAATCCATTGATCCTCAGGAAATCCCGAAGGGTTATAGTGCCTTCTGTGGTTTATTTGAAGGTGGCAGTGTTGATGCTCTCGAAGTCTACCTTTCAGTACTCGAACAATTCGATACCTTTAAGTCCATAACCTAAATACTCCTTCATCCTTTCATTCATGTAACTTGTAATTGTCGTTTTTCTTGCTTCTAGTACTTGGTCATGCGTCATTATGCTCTCTTCGTTGCCATCGAGGCTATTGTTTTCACTACCGGCTTGAGACATATTTCATAGAGTAAAAGTTTTCAATTATTTCTGAGATTGTGGAACCAGAATAATTTAGAACTTATGGCGTCAAATGTTTTGTAAATTACACCTACGGCATAATTGATTCTACCTCTACGACGTAGAATTTTCACAATCTAACTACGGTCTCTTAAACGGTCGTTCTGAGTCTCTGGAACTTTTTGACGAAGTAGATCAATTCCAGTCCAAAATTAACGGTATCTTACAATGGAATATTTATATCTGTCCTTTTATTTACTATCTATGCTAAGTTAATAGACGCATGCGCTAGCGTCATTTGATCCTGACGCTAGTACCAACAAATATTTTTCACTACTTACAGTGGCCTTCAAAAATGTGAAATGTGACTACTATGCTGGATAAATCTTACAATATCTCGGCAAAGATTCATTGAAATGTTATAATTCTAGACTCATATAAATTTTAAGTCATTTCTCCATAAGTGAGGGTTTTTTTTTTCCTTCAAAAGTAATGATTAATTGCATTATTTGCAGGGGCTATCACTCTTTATGTCAATTTCACATTTTTGCAGCCTTTCATTCTAATACTTAGTATAACCACATTTGGCCTTCTTTACAGCCATAACTCTTGATAACATACTCTATATCAATCAATGATACAAATTTTTCATCAATACTATGCCACACTACATCCACTCTTTCCATCAATTCATGGATGCTTCGGGGTGTTTCCGAGTACTCTCCAAGTCGGCCTTTGACTAGACACCAAAGGTACTCAATCGGGTTCAAGTCAGGTGATTCAGATGGCCAATCCATGGTGGTAAAACCCTACGTGGCCAACTAAATATTTGTTGCTCGAGAAGTATGTTTCGAGTCGTTGTCTTGTTGTAAAAGAACGTCGCTTCTGGAGTTTAGAAATAGCTTGTTTACGATTTCATCGATAGTTGGCAACAAATAAGTACTCAGAATGCCGATTAGCTGTTCCGAATAAATTTTACCGGCTACACGACTTATCTCACCGGCACCAAACCAGGACATGCACCCGCAAATCATCATACTACCGCCCCCAAACCTCTGCGTCTCGTCAAGCGCTTCTGCAGGGTAGCTATTTTGGATCTTTAGACCAAGCGTATCTAATGCCGTCGCTATTAGTCTATTTATCTTTGTTTCATTCAACCAGAAAACCCTTCGAAAATCTTCCACAGTCCAATTTTCTTGTTCCAAAGCCCACCAATGTCGAGCTCTCTTGTGCGCCGTCAATAGTTCTGGTTTCCTCACCTTCTTAACAGCTTTCAACCCCTGTACTTTCAAAGCTCGCCTAAGAGTAGTAGGTGAAACTTGGTCTTCTCTTTCCAAATTGATAGTTCTCGTCGCTTCTACTGCCATTTTGGTCCCGCCAGTAGCCACCAAATGAGCCAGAGCTCGTTTGTCTCGAGACGTTAACTTCCGTGGTCGTCCCCGTACAGGGTGCGATGTAACATTCGATGCTTTTCTCCGATAATTGGCCACTGTAGATCTATGAGAACCTAAAAATTTTGCTACTTCAACTTCAGTTTTGCCCTTATTGAGTAGGAAAGTGATGGAGGATATCTTGTGTTGTGAAAATTTTCTCATTGTAAAAAAATATCAGAGTATATTGGAATCAAGTAGTGTAGAATTGATGTAGAATCATATCAATCATTTATATAGACCAAATAAATAGGTTTTCTAGCGTCTTTGGATATCAGCACAGGGTCTGAAATATGGTGAAATGATAGGCTGCAAAAATGCGAAATTGACATAAAGAGTGTTATCCCCTGCAAATAATTCAATTAATCATTACTTTTGAAGGGAAAAAAAACCTCACTTGTGAAGAAATAACTTAAAATTTACATGAGTATAGAATCATAAAATTTCAATGAATCGTTGTCGAGATACTGTAAGGTTTATCCAGCATAGTAGTCACATTTCGCAATTTTGAAGGTCACTCATTGTATATCTGATTCTATCTCTCCGTCTTCTTCAAAACTAACTAGCTGAAATTTTAAATTAAAGAGAACTCGTGAACGACTTGTACTTGGAGTGAGGTAAAATATTTACGTTAGCATTTTTGTAACAACCTTCTTTAGCCCTCTTCGCACAGACTTCCCTACTGCTACGGTAAGAAGTTCACAGTGGGTCAAAGTTAGGTGTCCCTAGTCTCTTACAAATTTGTATAAGACTAGGGACACCCAACTTTGACCCACTGTCAACTATTACCGTAGCAGTAGGATACATTATAGACTCTCATCTAACAAAACACATACAGCATGGGCATAGGCAATATTAAATTTCTTGGTGCGGCGATCTAATAGAGTGGGCTGTAAATATATAAGCTCGGCTATGAACTTTTTAGCCACATATAGTTTCTGGTCACTTAGTTCTCATCCATCTATCTACCTAGATCCTCTAAATAATCAACTTAACCCTTTAAAAATAGATTCACGTCAAACAGCCATGCAATCCGCTGTCAGCGAATTTAATTCTGATATTTTTAAAATTATACGGAATGCTACTAAGGCCTACGATATCCCTCGATCAACCCTCCAAACGCGAATCATAGGTCGCGACCCCCATGCGATAGCTCATCAAAAACAGCAGTGATTAATTCCAGAGTAGGAGGAATTTCTAAAAGATTGGATACTTAGTGATTATGCTCGCGCTTAGCAGCTGCCTTCCCCTCCCCGAGTCCGAGAAATGGACAATAGAATCCTTCATATGAATGCCTACTAAGTCGTAGTACCACAATTCCACACCCCCTGTTTTAGTCGCCTCACCAGTTCATCAACATTTTCTTGAAACCCAATTTTCAATTCACAAAAAATAATTTAAATTATCTATAATGTCTTTTAAAAAAATCACCACTTCAGGATACCACTGCAGCTTTTTAATCGTAATGAATTTTCGTCGCGATGGACGGCAGCAGTGGCATATGACGTACTAGCTGCTACTTTAATCCAGCGAATGACAAAAAAGATAAAGTCGCACTGAGAAGGCGCAGAACGACTTAAACGCCTATCCATTGATCAAGAATTATACCTTGTCAACTGGATAATAGAGCCAGAACATGTAAAGCAAGCCCCATCCCATGTTCATGTGCCAAAAATGGCTGCAAAGATACTGGGCTTTGAGTATGACAATACTTCTAAAGGTAGAAATTGGGATTACAGATTTTTATCACGACACCCTCAAATCAAGGGAATAACTGGTAAGACGCTTCATAAATTGAAAATTCAAGCAGCTATCACCGAAGCAATTGATAGATTTCACAGGCTTATCGAGACCGTGAAGCGCGATTTCGATATTTGTCCGCAGAATATATGGAATATGGACGAGTATGGACTTGGACTCGGAATTTTCTCTAATCAGCGGGTGATAGGCATATCAAATAAATGCTCTACTCATCGTGAAACCCCTGAGGATCGCGAATGGGCTTGAATTGTTGAAACAACTAGTATGAACAGTCGCAAAACTCGGCCCCTCGTGATTTTTAAAGGTACGGCACTATTAAGATCTTGATTCGAGGAAGAGGTACCAAATTGGGTCTATACAACGTCTTAGAATGGATGGACAGCAAATTATATTACACTTGGATGACTAAAAACAATCTTCTTCCCAGAAACCAAGCCTCATGATTAATATTGCTGGAGAATACTACTAGATGATGGCCATGCAAGTCACACAGACGTGGACTTCCAATGGGAATGTTACAAAAGTAAATTCCACCTGATATATGTGCCGGCGCATACATCCCATATTCTTCAACCCCTCTATTTGTTTTATTTTACACCTCTAAAATCTCGATACCGTAGGCTAATTGAAGTCCTCTCTGCAATACACGATTCTGCACCGATAAAAAAGCAAATATTTATTAAGTGCTGTAACAAGGCATGTAATGAGCGTCTTACAGATGTTCATTTATAAGGCGTATGGGGCGCAGCTAGCCTGTTGTCATTTAATCGCGAAAAGGGTGCTAAAGAACCCTTTTACTCGACCTTCTCCACAACTACGCCCAACAACACCCGGATCAATAAACTAATAAATGGCAAATTGATGACATAAATACTCCTTGAAATCCATCCGATTTAGATGCAACAATTCAGGTCTTAAGAGGCAATAATGAATTAACTCGAGGTATGGCTTTATTCATGTGCAAAGCAGCAAAATCAATCGGAGAGCTCCAGGCGCAACTAGCCGAAGAAAGTATCATAAAACTAAGCATTATGTATTGAAAATGACCGCTTATCGGCTACCAAGAGGAGGAAAAAGGTGATAGCAGACCTAAATACTCAATTTTCGAACACTGAAGCGATCAAGAGGGCCCAGAAGGAAGCAAAGGTAGCATCAACAGCTGAAGCAGTAAATAGGGCACAGCGAGTCAACACAGCCGCTGGGAGGACAGAAATTTATTAATATCATGGGCAGGCCTATTCTTTTGAAGATTATCTACTTGAATTTGAGATTTAGATTTATTATTTTAGAGATAAAAATAATAATTTTCGAACAACAAATTTTAAAGTCACATGGGTGGGATTTTCGGTACTCCGACTTATGAGCCTCTTGGTAAACTCTGGGTCACCCATTTTATCACACGTAACCGACGCGTTTCATGTATTTTTGGTTGAAAAATTGAGAGCTCCAGAGCAACAGGGGCTAGCTCGGAAACCAATTGGTGCCTTTTTTGAAGCGCTTTAAACGTACTCGTAATGCGCTGGGTGTAAAGCACAAGGATATATGGAATATGAACGAAACTGGAGTTACTCTGGGGGCTTGTTCTAATAATTAGGTGCTTGTAAGCTCTTCAAAGGAAGAAAGTTAGTGTGAAGTCTCCCGAGAATTACGAGTGGGTATCAATAATTGATATCATCTCAGCTACCGGGGCTAAGCTCCAATGACTAATTATTTTTTTTTTAAGTAAAATATCTTCAATCAAAATGTTTTCCGACAAAAGATACTTCAAACTAGATTTTTACAACCTTAGAAAATCACTGGAATTCTAATTCAATAGGATATGACCGGATAATGCGTATTTTTATACTAAATACTTCACCCTCGTCTGATCGATATCGACTTCTCCTTGATGGTCACGAGTCTCATACACTCATTGAACTTATGTGGCTACTTAAATTTAATAAGATTCATCTCCTCTACCTAATACCTCATACTTATCACTTAGTACAGCCACTGAATCTTGTTCCTTTCTCAGTACAGAAATCTAAGCTACTGAAAAGAAATCTAAGCTATATCTGCCTTTGATGATGTGGCACCAGTCAAGAAAGATCACTTCGTGGTATCACATGATAATGCAAGAGAGGAAGAATTGTCAGAACGAGTTATAAGAGCCGGATAGAGGGCTACTGAGCTTTTTATTTATTTATTTTTTTCTTTTTTTTTTCATATAATCCATGTATCGCTCTACAATCATCCCTCCCAGATTACTGACTGGCCAGTCACTTTGCCAACAAAAAACCAATCAATATGTCAAATAAGATATTTGA
>JAHYSP010008765.1:2474-20002 GCA_019455505.1 Pleochaeta shiraiana | reverse complement strand
GAGTGTGAAGTAACATTGAGGGAAAAAAAAAAAAAAAAAAAACCAGTGGTTGCTTGTCCTGTTAACTGAGTTGGCTTTGTGAAAATGACAACAGATAATATCTTGAATTCTAGGCAAGTTACATTAATACCAGATAAATGTTTACCTAGTCCCATTTTGAACCGAGTCACAAGGTCTAAAAACTGCCAAATTGGAAATAGCTCGCATTAATTAACCTAAAAAATTATCAGAGCTAAACTACTATATTTTTTCATGATATTCAGATTGACACTGGCATTACAGTGGCTAAAATCTTGGCGTGGCGAAGCTTCCCAAAAATTTATACTCATTTTCTAAAGGGATTAAGCCTGATTAGGCAGTTCTAACAATAAAAATAAAACTTATTTTGTAATCAATCTAAAAATAATTACAGAGCCCACTATCACTAGACTTGCCAAATGCTAATACCCAATGGGACTGCCACTTGCATCAATTTCAGCCAGGAATCTAGCTGGCATACTTTTCATAAGCCTGTTCAGTTGTTTTGAAGCTATAGACTCCCAGGGTTCTTGGACAGCATCCCTTACTTTGCTGCTCGTACGCTGACTGCCCCATTCAAATTCGGGTTATTTAGTCTGTATGGAATCTTTCATCAGAATACATAGAAACCTTTTTCGGCACCCAAGATAGAGCCCCAAAACATCTGTAAGTTATTCCTCCGAAATTTATCTCGGACGCAATTGGTGTTTGTCAGAAATGCTTGTTTTATAATATATATGGAGATAGCACGAATTACAGTGTTCTATTATTTTGGTCTGACCTTTTGGCCTAGTGATTATGCATCTATCTCTTGTATAATGTAGGATGGCAGCCTTAGCCTGAACATCCTTGTCCTAGTCTTGCTCTAGTCTCGCCGTCTACATGCCGCTTCTAACAGCATTGAATTCATCACCAGGCTTCATTATACTAGCTAAATGTCAGAACAAATATTTACTGTATTCTGGTAGATTGTAACCGCTATCCAGAAACTAAGCTCTGCAGCACAAAGAAAAGGGGTCTTCTTATCTAATGCAGCACACAAGATAGAGTATGATCAATAGTTAACTTGATGTCTTTATTTGTTGACTCGTTGACTGCTTCTATGATACTTGCTCTACTTCTTCCTTTCTATTATCCCTTTACACATCTTAACTAAATATGCAAGGTAAAAGACCTCGCCTACGGATCAATCTCGGATAAATCGTCAAGTACTGAGTATTCTAACCTTAGTACATAACTACAAAAAATTCTTTAATATATGTTACGGCACAAAAAGATTTTACGAATCAAACGGAATTCACCTTTCTGGTTACATATCTCGGTATAATACTAAAATTATTGACCCATGTCTCTTCACCCCAAAAAACAAATGACTAGTCCTCCGTGTGGTCCAATGACGATGGATTTCAGCCCAGGATTTCCGTATCATCCTGTTTCGATCCGATAAAGGAAGCTTGGTCTAGCGAGGCAGAGGGAGTAGTATCTCTTTTCAACTGCATTTTTGATGGCATATTTACCAACACCCCATAAAGAGAAATGTGTCGCTACTTCGAGGTATGACATTTGAAGAGTTTCACAAGAACAGAGGAGTTCTTAACTTGCATCAAATTGAGCGGAGATTAGTACCGAGGAAACAACCCGATACTTTTAAAGATTAAATGAACCTTAGTAATCATTTATAAAACTTGATCAAGGGTGATGCCCAAGCGCTCCGAGATATATCTTCGGCTTCGGCCGTCGTTGCAAACAGTAAGCACCTGTACAATTTAGGAGCGCAATAACGAATATTAGCCACGTTCCTAACCATGATTGTGATCTTTGATCTCGACTGAGATTGAGCGAGCGTCGGGATGTTATTTTTGAGGAATTCGTACTACGTAGATGTGAAATTATGATATTGTTGATCATTCCAGCTTATTCGGCTGTTTTTATCTTCTTAGAGAGTTTTGACCTTAGGAATAAATTAATAATCAAATTTAACTTAAAAATAAAGAACAGACGGCTATGCTCCTTAGAGTAACTTCGTGTAAAATCTTGTTGAGAGTGATGTTGAGAAAATATGGCAAGAAAGACAAAATACTTACGATGATACAAAGGTGGGGGTATGTAAGAAGGAAAATACTAACCAGAAACCAGAGTTATTGTTCTAGCGCCAGATCAGTATCCACTAGCGCCACTAGCTCCATTTGGTACCAGGCTCAGTGATTCCAGAAAAAAATTTACTCCCGCACAATTATACCAACCGGGCGGATAGTATTGAGTGTGGTATACCGTCCAGGCCGTTCTCCCAAGTAAAGTCTGGGTAGCCTGGGCACCTACCCCACTTGAGACAGGAGATGATTCGAATCCAACAGACCCTTCCACAATCTCGCAGTGGATATGTACAGAATGATGGAGGTATGTCTGGTTAATCCAGGATTTGTAATTTCCTTGGATGGATGTTCACGGATGAGGGGTGACTGTTGGTGAAGAAAAAGCGAACATATATCGTAGTGGCATCTACAAATGGAAACTGAGGCATATGTGTACCTACAGTCAAGTTGAATCATTCCATGTATATAAACACTGCTAATGTGTCATAGCTTTGAGGCTGAAGGCACATTAGATGATTTAACAAAAACAAAAAAAAAACAAAAAAATTTATCAACCAACCTCATATCTTTCCCTTTCTCATCTCTCACCTTTCGCTATTCTTATTACTCATCTCTACTATGTTTGTCCGTAATACTTCAAACAACTCAAAAACTTTTCCATGTCAACATGGGTTATAAACAGGGGTTAAAGTGGGTCTAACAGGGCAATGAAAGAACTAGCAGAACCATTTATGCACCAAATTACAAGACCCATGCTTATATTTTCTGGGACTCATGAATACTACTAGTGGCCCAAATAATTGTCAAACTTTAAATTTCAAACTCTAAAATTTGGAGTCCTTTTTTCCTTTTTAATTGGCATTAGTTTTTTTTCCCGTGTGAGTAGAGATAATGAGTAAGTGGAATCATGAATATCGGTTTCTTGTTCCGTTAGAGAAGGTATGTAGATATGATTGAAGTGTTTGGTGATGAAATCGCGTTGAAAATGCATATTTGAGAAATGAAAAGGAAGTGATTCTGAATTGAAAAATGGACGTCCCATCGCAAACTATCGCAAACTATTCCAAATGTCCATTTCCCCTTTTCTGAACTGGAGGGGGGCATTCGACAAAAAAAAAAAGAAAAGAAATATTGACTCCAAATTTTAGAGTTTGAATTTTAAAGTTTGACAATTATTTGGGCCACTAGTAGTAATTGCCACTTGCAGAATTATGTACTATGTCTGTCCGTAGTACTTACAAAACTGTAAGATGCATGCATATCAGTCATGGTTTGATGCTGGATCTAGTGTCGATCCTCTTTGTAATCCATTGTTGGCAATATACTTGGACACGATAAAAGAAAATTGCTTATGCGCCTCGGAAAATATATGCTTGGTTTTTGTGAATTGGTGCAGAAAAGGCCCTGCTAGCTCCTGAATAGCCCTGCTCAGACACACTTAAGCCCCAGTTTTATATCCTGGAATTCATACAGGGTATTTGGGGTAGAATTCTACCCCTGATTGACACTATATTACAGGGTATGTCCAGGCTTTCGACTTGGTATACCCTGACAATCATAGCTTATATAATCATTCCGATCAGGGCTGTCACGAGACCATTTGCACTGAATTCCACTCCTTCCGCCAAATTTCGCACAATTACAATTTCACAATTATTGTGTTCTCCGTTCAAATCGACACTTCCACATTCTACTATCTGTTGTTATACATAAATATTATAATTAATTAATCTTCTCATAATTACGAAAAAAGAGGTAGGTATCTCTAAATTGACTTACTACGTTTGGTCACGTCTCCGGCATTTGCACCTTAACTTTTTACTAAAATACTAAAGCAGAATGGATACTTTCGATATCTCTCCTACTTCTTGCCAATACTCAAAACGACTGACTCGAGACCAAAGAGTACAGGTAAAATCCTAGCTTAAAGATGAAATGTGTATTTAAACAAGTTAACCCTTAACAGATTTTAACACTAGATGGAGTTGGAAAAACGAGAAAGGAAATATCAGACATTCTCGGGGTTTCAACAGGCCAAATAAGATATTCTATTCGGTCGGGTCAAGTTTTTCCAGGAAAACATACTGGCCACCCGCGCAAACTGAGACCGGACCAAGAAGATAAGTTAGTAAGATTTGTGACTAGTTCAAAGATAACCAGACAGATGAGTTACCTGGAATTGGCCATGAATTTTACTGAATGGAATGTGGGGCAAGATGCCATCAGGAATGCATTGAAACGGCGCGGTTGCAGCCGACATATTGCTCGGAGCAAACCACCTCTTATTGATGCGCAAAAAAGATTGAGACTAGAATGGGCCCACCAACATCTACACTACAACCTTCAAGATTGGGCCCAAATTGTCCGGAGTGATGAGTCTTGGATCAGTGATGGCCCAGTAAATAAAGTGTATATTACACGGAAGGTGAGTGTAAATGTAAATTGTATCCAATACTTTCTTGAGAACTAACTTTGTCTTAAGAATGATGTAGAGTTCGATAGTACTTGTATTATCGAACGATATAAAAAATGTATTCCCTGGATGTTTTGGGGCTGTTTTTCTGGGGACCAGGTTGGTCCAGTTGTTTTTTGGGAGAAGAAGTGGAAGATGACCGGCGAAATTTACTGTCAGCGAATTCTCCCTGCAGTTGTTGACTTTGTCAGATTCAGATTGGGGACTACACGATTACCTGTACAATTCATGCAGGATAACGCCCCTATTCACACGGCGGCAGTCAGCACAGAGTTTCTTGCAGCGAATGGGATTGAACCCATGGCCTGGCCTCCCTACTCTCCTGATTTGAATCCTATCGAGAATGTATGGGGTTTGATGAAAACTTACATGGAGGATCGGTTTGGGGATTCTGATCATGGGAGACAGCGGAGAAGGGCTGATGTTCTCCCACTAATACAAGAAGCATGGCAAGAGTGCACTAGACCATAGGTCCTAATCGGAATTCTCGATGGGATGCACGCAAGATGTGAGGATGCGATACGTACCCAGGGCGGATCCATTGATCATTAGCAAAATGATTTAGTATCTGTAATTGTGTATAAGTTTGGATGAAATAGTTGTAGAGAATTTGATTTCCATTTCATCCGTCTTCGGTCAAAATTTCAGGTGGACACGCAGGGGAAATTCATTTTACAAGAAAAATTCAGACAAGATTTCCATCAATCACGTTTCGCCCTGCAGATATACCCCAGCACACCCCATGACGATCGTGAACTACTTAGAGCTAGCTGCATGAGATCTGCGTAAATCAAACCCTAAATTGTATAATGATCAGTCGCTAATTCTGCAAGAATCCCTGGGTGTAGATTTTTACCCCAAATACCCTGTACTCCCATACAAGGATATGAATTGTGAAAGTCAAATGGAGATTACCAGGATCTTATAAAGCCTTTTAACCTCGTATTCGAAAATTGGCTTTCACAATTCAGATCCTTGTAAGGGCTTATGCATCTTGAAGTTTTGTAAGTATTATGGACAGACATAATACTTACCATACCACTTAGCTACTTAATTTAATTGAATTGTAAAAAAAAAGATAACCATGCTCCCTGTGTATATTTTTTTTGTGGATCTCGTTAAAGATTGCAAAGCGAAATCGATTTCGGACATTGGGTAAACCTATTCCAAATTTCAAAGATTAAGTGTGGAATATTAAGCTTTACCCCCACTCACTGTAATCCACACAAATATGAGGTTTTCAATATAAAAATTTACAGATTATTGTTGAAGTTTTATATGAAGTTTATTTAGGATTTTTTTCCAGCATCTTGCCTTCACTGCAGTCAATCTCGACATTCCATTTACAGCCAGAATATAACTTATTTCATTAAAAAATTCCACTGAGAACCTGTACCAGGTCGTTTCTCTGGTAAATCTCATTGAAAGTAAAATAAATGCACTGAGATAATAATTATCGGATTACTTTTACTTAAATCAATGTCGTTGTTTTTTGTCCATCAGGTTCCCTCATTCTTAACCCGACTTAACACAGATTCCAAGTCAATTATGTCGTCAGGATCGAGATTGCAAATTTGCTCCATCCGTTCATCATCGGTCGGACTTAGTTTGGGTAGCTCATTGTTAAGGATATGGCTTGTTGCCGTGTTTCAGATATGGACAGGGGCATACCTAATGGCTATAGTCTCCTTATTCTGTCTCAAGATGCCATTATCTGACTCAGGTTAAAACAATCATTTCTATAAAATAGAGTGGCTTTCTCTAATTAGTAAAACAATCAATCGGGTCGGATGGTGTAGTGGTATGCCATTCGGGCTGGCCTTCTAAGTAGAGTTTGGGTAGCCTTGACACCTGCCCCACTTGAGACGGAAGACCACTGATTCAAATCCAGTAGACCCTACCTTCTTAGGGAGTGAAATGTTTACGTTGATGGAAGTACACTTGAACAACCAAAGGTTTTTTGAGAATTTTTCCTTTGGTGGATATTCACGGAAGAGAAGTACAGGAGGTAACTTCATTTCTCGTAGTGATATTCGCAAATTTTATTTGAGTGTGAGTCTAATTAATCTAAATTACGTACTCTGGTGCAAGCATTAACTTTATACCCTGTCCCATGAAAATTAACATGAGACAGGGTATAAAGTAAAGTTAATGCTTGCACCGGAGTAGTCATGATCTCTTTTCCTTGATGGTCTTAGACTCCATAAGGACGATGGAAAAAAAAAACAAACAATCTTCTATCCATCTTGATGAGTCTTCTCAATTCCAGAATGTATATTATCACTTCCTAATCTTAAGACCCACTCCGACATGTCTCTTGTGTTGGCCGAATGAAAACCTCTTCAAATATTTGGTGGTTATCTCTGATAATATAACATTTTTCGTATCTATAAATTTATTTCACATCTGCTTACAAACCATGTGCAGACAAGAACATCTGAATACTTGATCCATCTCATCCAGAGAAATGCAACAACTCTTATCTTCTTTCTCAAAGGACCTGATGGAAATCACCACTTCAATATCATCAAAGTCATCGCCTAGGTCACTGATTCGAGGCTTTTTAGAGCCACTTACCATCTCATGACTAGTTTTAAACATAATTTCCATGGATTTATCGAACTGGATCATCTCAGCACGACTTAACCTCCAATTAGCAAGATCAGACTAAATCCGTCCAATCCTTACAGAAATATCATGCAAAGCGTTGTTCTTGAGCGTATAAACTAGGTTATCTGGTCGTTGTCTTCGAGTTAATCCAAGATGAGGCCTCAAGAACATTGAATGTCAGGATTCGACAGTTTGTCGTATTTATCTCTAACATTCCCTTTTTCGTAAATTAGTTTAGAATTAAAGTTATGCGCTTGGGCTATTTTCCAATCTACGATTAATTAACCACCATTTTTCACGTTTACACATCCACTGGGTGTGGAGTTATTCCATCCATTGCAAATGATCTGCATACTTCAGCTTTTATGCACTCCATACTCTCTCAAACCTTCCCTCATCCCTTGTCCGAATCAACACCAGGAAGTCCTTGATGACCGACTTCTTGAAATCTTTGATGTCAAATGCCGGAGAATTTTTGGCGAGAAATCGAGGACAGATCTTTTTCTTGGTCTCTGCCCTGATCATGTGCCAATGACAAAGGTAGACTCGCATTGTTGGAAAAACAGACTGGAGCGCTGAAATTCTAGTTTACTACCAGTAAACCAGGAATGAAGTATTACTTCTTATTCTGACTGAATTTTTGAACCACAAGAGCCATTAAGCTAAGATTGAAATTCCATCTTTCTCGATATCTTATCTCGGTGATTTTCCAGGCTTGAGGGATAATCAAGGGCGACTCGAGCTTGCCAATTGCGATTTATTCGTCGATAGTCATGAAAGTCCTGGTAAGTTATTCGCACGGTATCCGAGATCACAACAATCACATTCTTTCTAACCAGATCACCAGTAGTGCACGCCTAGATGTCCTGTAAGTCTTGCCTGAGCTTATTGTTCAAGTTAGCCTATGTTTCACTCCCAACGATCATTTTTAGCCAGATTGCTACACAAAGGGGAATGCAGTCATCCATTTTGCCAAGTTTTCATGCTATTGATCTCATGCTTAGTGTGCGGAATTTTAGTGACCACTTTCGATTCACCAAGCTTTTTCTTCGCTATGATAAAGGTAGTACAACCAATTTTCCTTGAGACGAGAGCTTTATTACTATCTATCTTAGTGATATGAGGCTTAGTTTACCTCCGAATGGACATAAATATCTGATAGTCCATTCATATGTTGGAGCCGGTCCCCTTCTTTTCTTGCACGTGGAATCCTGTAAAAAATCAATTTATTGCAGTATATAGAAGGACATGTAAAAGAAAAACTGGTTGCCTGAGGGTTTGCCTCGGTTTTGCGATTCTGGATCCAGTTCACTTCTTTATTTCCCAGACCTTGTAGCCAAGCCTGAAATTTGACCTCGTCATGCACGATTTCAATGTTTAGGCAGTCATTATCAGAGTCAAAATTTTGGATGGTCCGTTTCAATGTTAATCTTTTACACGACATTTTGATTGAATTTAATTTATTTAAGTTCAGTTGAAAATTTCTAGGAATAGTGGTTGCGATCGTGGTCGATAGAATTGTACGGGGACAAATATTTTTCTGAAATCACTGAGCCTGGTACCAAATGGAGCTAGTGGCGCTAGAACAATAAGTCTGGTTTCTGATTAATTATTTTCCCAAGAATGCCTCAAGTATCATCACGCTCAACAATTTAAACAGGTCTAAGCCTTCCAAGTATTTTGAGGCCTTGTTACTACTTACCCTCTAGATCCTGTATACTTGTATAAATGGAATAGTATTGTTCAATGCATTAATGTAGCAAGAGTATTTGGTTCAAATTTTATTAGTTATACCTAAATAAATTTGCACTTTATCTCTATCATCAACCATCATAAGAACAATTATTTTGAGCTTCATCATTAGCGTAATGGATATCGACATCGAAAGTCCTGCTTCTACGACGGACAGAAGTCTCCCACCCCTAAACCACCCAATTCCTCCATGCCCTCTCCCACCCCCATTGTGCCACCACCAACTCCATCAAACTCTACACCATCCATCAATTCGGTGGCCTACGGGCGAATATTTCTGCCTGCTAGCCCTTCCAAGCTAGCATCAACGGATGCATCCTCCCAATACAAAACCGTCAAAACAGAAACTGTGAATGCGTACCTCCCACGCGAACTCCCGATTATCGTCGAGGAAAGACTGCGCTTCGAACAGACCAGGCACGTGTGCATGCCGATTTGCACAAGAGCCATAAACAGTATCGACAGTCTACTTGCAAATTATAAAGGAGTAAAGAAAGAGGAAGATACTGCATTTCAAATGCATTTCCGTCAATCTATCTCGCCCTAAGCAACTTCTGATGCTGTTCCAAACCCTCAAACTATTCCTACATACTCCCACCCAGAAAAGACAGCAAAGTTAACAAAGAAAATTTACCGGTCAAAACAGCCTTAGTCGCAGTAACACAAGTTGCCTCGATTCCAACTCAAACTCGAGCGCAAAGATAGACACTAACTAATGGAACTAACTTACCCAGCAAGCCAATTATAACTGAAAACTCCTGGGCTACTGTAGTTCTCTATGAATATGAGAATGCAAGAGCCGTTGCTTCTGAAACCACCGACGTCGGCCAAAACAAATCGAAAGACCAATAAAATGCATCGGAACCTAAGACAGTCCTCCACCTACCTCCTCGATCAAGTATGAGAGGGCTACTCGCCTAAAAAACAGCCTCCAAAAAATGTTCAAAATATAAAATTATTCCTCCGAATACCCCCAGAGCATGATTGGAGGAAATTATCTCCGTAGGGATTCGAGATAATGTCGTGAAAAAATAGTCATCCCACCTGCACACTCAGGGTAGATTAATCCAGTTCGCTCAGTCTTTGCCCTGAAACCAAACAACCCTAACGTGCGCGAAGCATTGCTGCAAGCCGCAAATTGACTTTTTCTGACAGGCGCAAAACTTGAACCTGCTGAAAACTTAGTACTCCTCTTCATACCGAAAATTCCTGCTCCTATATATGCCGATAACAGACGTGCCGTAGTGACTTTGGAGATACCGTTTAATGAAATAAAATGTGTCTCTCCAGTGCGTTTAACTGCATTAAAGCTGTTTGACAGCCCCAAATATGATGACTCGCACAGAAAATGTCTCAGATTTTTTCAAAAACGCCCTGCCCCGAATTACGTGTGTTTGAAGAGCCTAGTCTTGCCAAAGTTTTTAAAAAACTAAATCCCATAGAATTCTGCAAGAGGCCCACCAAAAAAATAGCAACTTAAAATCCATCGCCAGGCCGAAGACCGCGAGTATCAGGCAGTTATCAGATCTAAAGCAAATAAAGCAGCTGAAGCGAGGGCTAAAACTGCAGAAGAAGCCGCGAACGCAGAAATTAATAGTCAATGATCAGAGACCGCTGGTAATGAAACTCAAAGGCCACCCGCCGATACCTCGACGGAGGACTCTATTTTCTTATGAAAGGTTTTCCACAGAGGTACTCGCCGCTCTCCCTCAGTTTTATGTCAATAAATATGGGAAGAGGGTGAGCTGCGCACAATATTGCGCTATCCCGAGCTTAATATTTAAAATTAGATGTTTTATTGATTCAAGAGCCTTGGTGGGCTGGTAGAACCAAATCACATCATTATTTTGATCGTCACATACCGTATGGAGTTGTCGAGTCCGACCAAGCAGTCACCTACACCAGGAGGGACTCGAAGAACATACACGCCGCCCAGGAACCCACTTCCATGAATCTTACAGGGGACTTTGACTGGATTAAAGTGAATGGAATTGTATTTCTAAACGTATACAAAGCATCTCATAACCCATCGCCAGTAGAATCATTTTTGGAGTGGACTCCTAAGACAATTGCTGCTGGCGACTTCAACTCTGTCTATTGGGCCTGGCAACCTAGCACTAAAAGTTCCTATAGTCAAGCAGAAAAAATAGAAAGATGGGCATACGAAAATGACCTATCGTACCTAATTCTGAGGGATTCGACGCACAGTTCCGGTAACACCCTGGATCTTGTATTAACAAATATCAGTTGAGCTTCTGCGTGTGAGCACCGAGAGGATTGCATTACATGTAACTATTTTTCAGTGCTTAGAGTAGTACCCAGCTGCACTCAGTTTACCACAACATCGAATGGCCCTCTCAGAGTTCCGAAAGATAAGTTGTCTTAATTTTCACAACTAATCTTCCGATGAATCTCTCAGTCTATGATTTGAAATCGACGGAAGGGATTGAGAAGCTCGCCCAGTGTATGTACAGAGTTCTAACCGATGCTCCAAAGTTAGCTTGCAACGTTTTTAATAGCGGATCTAGTAGATCGTCACCGTGGTGTACTCCAGAGTGCAAGATCGTCCATCTTCAATACCGAACAGCCTCAACGGAGTCAGATCGCAATCAATATACAAAGGCCTATAGGAACGTTATCGCTGCGGCAATAAATGAATATTGCAAAAGTTGCGGTGAAGGCATGAAATCTCCGTCAGATATTTACAAGCTTATGTGATGGGCCAAGCTACGGCATACTTAAGTTTCTTAACCTCTTCTTTTTTATGGGCGTCTCGTTTCAGACCAAGTGGAGCATGCAGTAATTCTACAAGATAGCCTTTTGGCATCGCTGGAAGCTACTGATGATCTTCCTAACTCTGCAATAAATCCGGCGAATCGTATTCCACGGATGACGGAGCTTGAAAAAATAGAGGTGCGACCTTGTCTCATAGGCATTGGCAACACATGCCCTTGACCAGGTAGAATTTCGGTAGAACTACTTACTACCTGCTGGGATACACTCGACCCAAATGTTACTCACCTGTTTCTATCCTGTCTTATGTTTGGTTATGATCTATCCTGATTTAAACTGGGAGATGTTGTTTCCATCTCAAAGTCGATCTAGACCCTTCCTCGGTGAACGAATGGAGACCAATTACTCTAATATCGTGCCTTGGAAAGTGATAGGAAAGAATTGTAGCAAAACGCATGTCTAATATAGCTATCACGGCTGACGTAGTTGGGTATCAAAAATTTGGGGCTTTACCAAAATTTTCAGCAACAAATCTAGTCTCTTGTGTCGTGCACGACATCGAAGAGGCTCGCACTCAAAATTGAACTTCAACTCTCTTAACCCTTGACGTTCAAAGAGCCTTCAACGCAGTCCTTCACAATAAACTACCTATACGAATTCAAAGCTAATGTTGAACAGACTCGGTCCTATGGTAGATAGTATCATTTTTTATGCGTTCGAAAGGTTCAGGCTCGTTAATCGGGAGGAGTAACGAGTCCTAAGAATCTGGTCTGTGGCGTCCCGCAATAATCACCGATATCTCCGCTCTTCTTAATTTTGTATGTGGCCGAACCCATGGGTATTGGGAACTCTAGAATTAGATTCAGCTATACAGATGATATAGGGATACTTGGGATCAGACGTACGGCCAGTGAATTTGCGGCTTTAGCACGAGGTGAAGTGAATAAATTACTTGAATGAGTAAATAACAATACTATCTCATTCAATACTGGGAAATCTGTTGTAATTCAGTTCCTAGGGCGGCGAGAAGAAATTCCTGTCGGAGTGAAAATAAAAAAATACCTGGTTTGAGCCGGCAGAGAAAATTCTTTGGCTAGGACTACACCCTGACTCTCAACTTTCATTTAAAAATCATGTAAAATTTGTTACGGGAAAGCACTTAAAGTTGCTCAACACATGTGGAGGCTCAATCCAATTACTCTATTTACAGGAAAGATATTCGGAGTTTGAGCGGACGATGCAACGGAATAGGGATCAGAGCCGACCCACTGTTCTGGAAGCCCGGTATCACAGAACAACTGAGGATAAACTCTTGACACTTATTAAAACTATGCAGAAGAGACGAGAGATGGTAGTGAGAACTAACTGAGGTCCGATTTTCCAACTAGTTTTAATTTTTGTATCCAAAATATTTGATTAAATAATGTGATATAAAATAATTTAATTTAGCGTTAAAAATAGACACCATGCTTTACGACAACTTATTAGTCAGAAGTGACAGAGTGCGTTCACTTTTCACGCCAAGAAAATTCGTCGCCAAATATCCAGTTTTTGGTTAGGAGCCTCTATCCTTCGATCTTGCATTAAGTGGAGATTCGAGACTTTGTTGATTTTCTTTGAAATCCATGTTCGTCAAAATTTTCGAACACGAAAGAAGAAAACTGTTTGTCTGTCCCAGAAAATATTAAGTCGGAGGACTTCCATATGGGGCGACCCCCTAATGGAGCACGCATGCGAGCCCATAGCCTCATTACTCCACCGTTCTTATTAGATAATTATTTTCTATTATCTTTACATACAAAATGGTTAACACGGAAGATTGTCTCCAGAGTTGTATTACTGCCTTCCATGCAGTAGAATTCAACTCGCAGAGAGCTGCGGCGCACGCGTATAGGATGCCTTTAAATACGCTCAACAATCGACTCTCCAACAACACTTCAACTCGACAACAGGCACAGGAGAGCCAGCAGCGCCTTTCAATTGCTCAAGAGCAATTCATCATCGATTGGATAATTGAATCATCCGAATTTAAAACTCTCCATCACACGAGCGTGTCCGTTATATGGCCGAGAAAGTTCTAAAGCTACATGGAGATTGCGCGCCCTGTAGGCAAAAAATGGTTATTTAAGTTTCTTGAGCGCCATCACGAAGTCAAATCTACACTATCGACTGCGCTCGATTCGAAAAGAATTGAAGCTGCTTCTCAACAGACAATAGCCAACTTCTATCGCGTCTTTAATGATGCTAAGACACGCTACAATATCGAGGATCGCGATACACGGAATGTGGATGAGCAGGGTATGGCACTCGGTATCTGCACCAACACACGCGTCTTTGCACCTTTTTATCTACAAAAGACTTGTAAGAAGGCTATGCGGGGACGAGAATGGGTCACAGTTATCGAATTGATATAGACAGAGTCTCAAACAATGTGTCCTCTTATTATATTCAAGGGGGACGCCCTACAGACGAGCTAGTTAGAAGAAAATACTTCCAATTTTATATTTACAATCTCACAAAATTGATAGACGAATACAGCAATAGGCCTGAATTGGCTGAAGGAGGTCTTTTTACTAGAAATAAAACCTCTCGATCCTAAAAGCTGGAGACTATTGCTTTTGGATGGGCATGGGAGTCACGTTAGCATCGACTTTCTGTGGGAATGCAAGAAAAATCGCGTGCATGTAGTATTCGAACCTCCACATACTTCTCATATCTTAACGCCGCTTGATCTGAGCTGCTTTTCTCATCTCAGAATCAAATACCGTCGAATTATTACCTGTTTATCTTTTATCAGTGACGGGACACCAGTCAAGAAACGGAAGTTTATAAGCTGATACCATGAAGCTCCCTCTGAGTGCCTTATTAAACGACAAATCGCAGGTGGCTGGAGAGTTGCAGGCTTGAAGTCATTCAATCCTCTCAAAGGACTTAACAGCCCTATTAGAAAGATGAATAGGGAGAAGACATATTAACAAAGAGAGAAAAGAATAAAAGTAAATCCAGTTTGTCTAATCTTTAGTGAGCTTCAAGCTCTAGTTTCTAGTTCTCGATTTCGTCGTCGCTACTCCCCTCTTCTTGCGAGAGGACTTCCTATTTATCTAAGTTGTTATCAGAGAATCTCATCCTCACCAGAAAGCTATTGAAATAAATCTATGTTACATGTAACTATAGCATAATACATCTTGAGATAATGTTAAACAGTATCCTCATCTTCAAAACAGTAGTAAGTGCTTATAATACTTCTGTAACAATTATGATATGTAACGGAATGAAAACTAAAACATCGGTGAAGATGAAATAATAGTATTCACTTAAACACACATCCAATATAATAAGCGAAACACTCTGAAACCATGACACATCACATGCTCCTCATAACTTCCTTATTCAACAAGCCCTTTGTTGTAAGTTAGGTACAAGGGATAGGAAGTCACATCATCTTTTAACCAGAGGGATGAAGTATAGAGGCTTGCAAAAGTAGGAAGCAGTTAGAGTCAATTCTATATTGTATTGTTCTTCTCTAATCTATCTACAGGAATGTAGAGGGAGAACTATGTTTTACACACTTCAATATGGCCTATGCCCAATAGCATCCTGTAACTGTAATACGTAGTTTAGAGTCAGGAAGAATGCTGTAGAAGTCTCCAGAAAGTACTTAGTACTGGTGGTGATGTTCCTAGAAGTCTGTAGAATCTACTATTTGTGATTTTAGAGAGTTCTAAAAATGATTACTAGTAATTACATGGGTACAAATAATCCTTTTATTGTAGCTAAGGATTATTTCCTAAAATAATATGATATTAGGAGACCATTAAGATAGATGTAGTTATGTATTTAATTTTTACAATACCCTTTAACAGCTCAAGTATCACAGAAGAAACAGAAGTTTCCAGGAACTCTTTCAGGTAAACAACAGCAATTCAATCTTCGTACAACATCACACAAGCAGGTTCATGTACTTAGTATGGTAGACTGGCTGAGGCGCGCCAAAACAACTGAGAACACTCATATTGAAGCTATCAACGCGCTCAATAAGGCAGAAAAGACAATATGATTACCGACGAGCGAGCTAGCGAAACGCGCTCTTGAGATCAAGTGTAAGGACGCGAAAACTATTTAGTTATGTGAAAAGATATAAATGTCATTAAATGGACACTTGAAGAAAATATAATTATTATTCAGATCTCCTCTTCTCTCAAGATCTATCTATCCTCTTATAATAGATCTCACCTAACATATTAGCATAAACCTCGACTATCTAGATATATGGTGCTTGAGCCATCACCATTTCATGATCCATAATGAAACCTTTTTTTAGATACAATATCCTATCTTAATAAGATCTTCCAAAATCACAATAATATCAATAATTAATTGCGTTGAACATATCTCGTAAGACTCTTACCGGGAAATGCCCAGTATCATGTCAGCACTGATAACGTCAAACTTCAAAAGGAGGTCAGATTTTTGATCATGTTGTGGGGCAATAAATAAAAATTACGCGAGATACAAATCTGACTGCCTGACCAATCAGGTGAGATATTGCTCAACTTTCCACAACAACTGAGAGTCTTACGTCTAAGAAAAAGAAGAGAGTCACCTCAGGCTCTAACACTAAATTCGCAACAATCGAGACTCTAAAAGAAGCTCATGATCAAGCTCAACGCCTCTCTATACCTAAGAAGTCATCAAAAGAGACTCTACTTATAGGAGGGCGAAACAGTAGCAAATTGAGCACCGGCGACTGTTGCGAGGCCTCCGAAGGTATTACTAGGGGACTGCCAATCGAGTTTTCAAATAAGTATGTAAAATACTAGAAGTTTTGTATGGTAATCGCATTATATACAAAATAGCCTTACATGTCCAAATTCGTGCCCCATTGGGGGGTCCTCCGACTTAGCATTGGTTTTATTATTTAGCCCACAAATGGCCTAGCTAGTTGCTTTAAAATCCTGTTCGACCAACTTATACCCTTGTTATGAAGTTAACAAAATATGTTCTTATTGGCAGTACAGAATTAATTCATCGAGAGACACCATGACTGATTTAATGGAAATCTCTCAAGAATCACAAGCTCCTCCGACGGAACGGAGTCACCAGCCAACCGCTATTCTCCCAATTCCCAATTTCCAATTTCCCATCCCCTGTCACGTCACCCTCACCACCATTAGTCGCTCAAATTTCCAACAAAACTGTAGTCGGAAGGCCGATTCTCAAGCCTACCGCCCCATCTAAGCATACAATGTCAGACAGAATTTCTCAAAAGAGTGGCGAAAGTACTAGTATTGCGAACGCGTTTGTTCCAAAGGAACTAGCAGAGATAATCGCGACTCGACAGCGTCGTGAACATGCCCGGCATGTACGTGTAATGATATGCACCACTGTGCTCAGTAACATAGATAGTACATTTGTAAATTTTGTAGAAGGTATAGAAAAAGAAGAAGCTGAAGCTTTTAAGGCTTGCCTAAGATTGGCTGTATTTAATTTTGCAGCCGCAGACTCGTCCCCCTCCCCACTACGTGTTCCAATACACACACGACCAGACAAAGTCAATAGAAATGGTAAAAAAAAAGACACTGATAAAACTTGACAGAGAAAGTAGCTGTCACAACTCCCAGAATTATTCTTAGCAAAGCTACAAATCGGGGAATGAATAAAGAGGCGGAACTACCAAAACTCCCCCAAGCTAGTGATAACTCCTGGGCTATAGTGGCACGTAATGGCCAGAAGAAAGCCTAGGTAACTCTGATCAATAAAGCGGAAGTTGCTCCCTTGAGGAAATAAATCCAACGTCTGCCAAGTAAACTTAATCTCCTGCAACTACTCCCGTAGACAAAATACTCTTT
>JAHYSP010008761.1:2460-12826 GCA_019455505.1 Pleochaeta shiraiana | reverse complement strand
ATAAAAAAAAAAAAAAAAAAAAGGCCTCTCGTAGAACGTTTCGCACCGTCTGAGTGGTAAGTGTAATACTATATGAATCATTCAAAGTCGCCGCAACTTGATTAGGGGTTTTTGCGATCCCTCCAGTCAGGTCATGGACAATTTGACGCTTGTCCAGGGGAGTAAGTTTACTCTTTCGGCCAAATTTACTGCCACTTCCGATGTCGGGAATAGCCTCTCACTAGATTATTTTGAACATTTAACATGACTTGCAACATTGCTACACGATTTCCATTCTTTTAGCAGCTCAATAATTTGTTCTCGTGAGTTCTTATTCAATTACGACATGATGTTATTCCGATATAGTCGAAAATGATTCTAACCATTCTTAATTTTCCATAGCAAGTACTTTCAAGGTTTTATCTGAATTTCTGTAAATGAATTGAAGTCGGAATTGATTCTGGAAGTTTCTGATGAAAAATTTTTTGGGGAGATTATTGGGGAGCTAGATACCTGCAAAAAAATCGTGTCAAGGACCCATGATCCTTACTAAGGCACAATTTGTTTCGCAACAGCTTACACAATTCCATACCCTACAGTTAAATTTTTGAATATTAAATAATGTCAAATTAAATTATTATGCTATTTTACCTGGTTATTGGGCCGCTGTAAGCTTCTAAGTAAAATCTCGCTGGTTTGTTAGACGATTTTTTTACATTGTGTACATTGCTAATTGCCTTCTAACCTCAACTAAGACGACGGGGTTTACTAAAAGTTATATGGTTTAAAAGGAGAGAAAAGATGTATAAGTATCTGTGTTCATCACTGTGGTTATATCTCCATGATTAAAGTGTTACAACACCATCCATCGTTTAACTATATGCTAAATGCTTTGATACTTGATTTGCGACACCCAACAACAATAAGATCCAGCATCTAAATTCAAACGAGGTTAGATTACAACCTGCGCCTCAGTCAAGGAAATAGCTCTTTGAATTCTCTATTCGACGGGTCTTAGAAATGTAAAATATATTTAAAAGTACATTGAGTGATCGACACGCAGGGAAAAGCCCTCAAAGCGACGGCAAACCTGTACGTTTGAAACCATTTGAGACTGAATATGATGTAATTTAGCAACAGGAAAATGACCTTTCTCAGCGAGAACTTCTGTCACGAGTCGATACTGTAATAGATTTAACTGTTTCTCTGGTTTCGCGACTTTGGTGAGTGCCATCCTGAAGTCAAAGTAATAATTGATCGATAGCTACACAACAGTAAAGCACTTTGTAAATAAATGTCTATCTGTTTGTAGCTCTTGATGGTCGCAAGAAAGACAACAAGATGGCGCACGCTGAAATAGGCGAACAAAGACATTACTAAAGAAGATGTTGTTCACGACTCGACTACGAGCTCAGGCAATAAATCACTAATTACTGTATATTGGTCCTTACTATCAAAGCTTGTATGAAATTACTGAGTTTCATGGCAAAATCAATTTTTGAAGGACCCTTTGTGCTTTTGATTCTTGACCGACTCAAAATAGTTAAAATGATATCTGAGCCTTGTTGCGGTGAAATTTCTCGTTATCAATTCTCATAATAATTACGTAACACTTTGACGTAAAAATGAACATGTTTACTCATTAAAAATACTCAAGTCACGTAATTACGCCAAAATGAGCTAAATAAGAATATTTAGAGTAGACTAAAAATATGATCAGTTTGCGTCTGAGCCATTTTAAAACTCGGCTCGTTTCCTCAACGCCATATCCCTCATAGCCCATTACAATTCTTCCTTTCCAGTATCAGACAGGACAGGCTAAAAGTTATGGCCCATCCAGTCTTAAAAACGCCAACAAAATGCACCCCATAACTATTTTTACCTCATGAAATGTAAAGAAGTTCCATTCAAATTTGCATTCCTCATTGCAAGCCCGCAAAATATTCACGTGAGTGATTGAAACGTTGAAGAGTCCAACTCCACGCTTAAAAGATCCCTAACTCCTAGAACTTAATCAATCAGAAGCGACTTTCATAGCTTCAAGAGTCCATTTTCATCTTCAAGACCAAAAAAATTTTCGTTTCCAAGTGATGAGAGCTCAGGAAGCCTCAACAGCTCAACTTCAGGTAATTTGGATGCCGTTCCGATTGACTTAATCATGTTTTCTGTTCTTGAGGCGCTACTTTCATAGGAATCTATGCTAAGAGAAATCTCTCCACCATGTCGCGGTTTGAGAAAATTTTCGACTTTATTGTGTATCTCAATTGTGGGTACAGTATTGTTCAGAGTTTTCTCCATGATTTCTCCATCACTCAATGCGGTTGTTGGTCTCAGCTCCAATTCATCTATAAATTCTTTCCCAGCGTCTTTTCCATATCCGTTCGCAATGATATTGTTTCGTTCTAAGAATTTCTTCAAACGAGTCTTCTCAAAGTCCCAACGCTCATTTAAGACCCGTAATACAGCTTCAACGTCTTGTGGTGTAATTTCCTGCCTTGCTGGTTTACTTACACCCAGATGGTGAAGTGTTCGATGAACACTAGAGCGCATGGTACTTGAGCGATTGTGAGTAGATGGGCTATTTTTGGTTTCACGCATGCTAGCACTAATACGCTTCATGCTTGTAATCTGATCATCTTGTAGAGAGGGTAATTCAAGAATCGTTGTATTTTTAGCCAAGGCGTTCACAAGTGTAGTAAATCCTTGAAGATTAATATCGTTATGTTCACAAAGAATATGAGTTAGACCAGTATTCTTTTCAATTACCGAAGAAAGCGTGTTGGCTCCTTCGAGACCAAGATTTTGATACTCAATTCTCAATAGTTTTAGAGTATTATTACATTCAAGACCTGTGAGAGCGTAGTTAAGCCCGATACCAAAACGAGTTACTTCCAAGTGTGATTGCTCGCCTGAGATATCAAGTTCGTCAAGAGTTCGATTATTAGCGAAAACGGCACGCAAGCATTCGCAAGTTTCAACCCCAGCATCATCAGGTAGAGAAGCTTTCGAGATATCAAGACATTTAATTGTGGTATTTGTACGAAGAGCTTGTAGAAGTTGTCGAAAATAGTCTTCTTTAGTAAATTCTATCATACGAAGATAAAGTCGAGTAGGGGTGTGATTTTCTTGAATTGCTTTCACGATTTCTGCAACCCCTTTTTCAACTCTATTGCCGCTAACATTCAGCTCAAGGTCTCGGCCTTCTTCTCCATCTCTAACCATAGAATGTAGAAGTCGAGCCACTTGCTCACCAGATAAATTACATTGTTCCATTTGTAATAATCGTAGCTGATTAGACATATCACTTGCAAGATATTTTGAGACCGAATCAACAGTTTTTTCGTTTACGAGGATACCATTTAGGAAAAGTTCCTCGAGCCTCCAAGTAAGTAGCACTTCAGGAAGAATGAGAGGCTCATCTCCCGTAGTCCATGATGTCCTTGACAAGTTTAATGATCTTATATTTGTGAAACGACCCATTGATCCCTGAAATTTGTGCAGACTAATCCTCCCTGGATTGCCAGAGAAGTCAATTTGCTCAAGAGTAGTATTTTGGCGTTCTAGGTGAGTAACAAGTTGCATGATGCCACGATCAGTCAATCCACAACGTGAACATTCTATTGCCCGAATTTTTGCTTGTGGTTTGTGTAAGCCTGGGACAAGAAAATCAAGATCCGTTTCTCCTAACTCAATGCCACTAAGAGTTATCCAAGTGACAGAGGTAATTTGATTTTGACAAAGAGGTAATAAAGCTCCGACGATTTCGCATCCTGGATCTTTTTCTATTTCTCCACCTTCAGTATCAAAGTTATCCTTTGGTCTTCGTCGTGGAAGAGTATTGGCAAAATCCATTCTTGTCAGGCTAGCCGATTTCAGAGCAAGAGCTTGTATTTCTTGATATAGAATTGACTTATCTTGAGGTTTAAGATTGAAATACTTTGGAAGTGAAATACCGGACCGGGTCTCAAGAGTAGCATTCTCATTGCCAAATAAATCAATAGTGCCATGTAAGTTGTGAAGGTCGATATCTCTGAAAGAAATTGAACAGAAAAACTCATTGTAGCGAAGGGATCTCATAACAGCAAGTAACTCAGATACAGAATAATTCTTTGAATAACGCGGACGCCATAATTGGAACTCGGGAGCATTTTTAGCTTCCCAATCAATAGCGTATTGGATGTTCGTAGGAGTAACTTTATAGGCCAAACAGTACGCCACTAAAGTTCGATCAAAACAACCGAGATCTTCGTTGTTAATCCCAGAGGACTCGCTTTGAAAGATAACATTTCGTGGACCCGAGAAATTAAAGTTATGATCCTCCCACAAAGGCTTTAAAAATTGCCACGCTTTAAGAATGCTAATAGCAATTTCGGGCGCATTTGAAGCCGCGAGATCAAGTACATCGGCTGGTTTTAGAGGACTGCGAAAGGCAACCTCAAATTTGTCATCGTCATTTGATAATTTCAAGTCAACAAGAGCGACAATACCATAAGCACTACGGCTCGTCTTGGGGGAAATTAGCTGGCCCGAAGAACTACTGAAACCTGGGACGGGAATCAGATGTATACGATTGATGCCAACAGCAAGATAATAGACTACCGAGCCTAATTTTTGCAATTCATCAGAGGACTTGCTTTTCGAAGTAGGCACTCTTTTCACAACACGAAAAACTTGAAAATGAGTGGAATCATAATCATCTTCTTTTTCCAACGCAGAAACAAGGTAATTTACCACGCGCAGCGGATATGACTGTTGCGCTAGCAATCTTGATTTTTCAGCAGCCCCGCGGATAGATGTTTGCCATAAATCAGCTTCCTTAGGATCATGCAGCATGAGTTGAATGCTACCTGCCCCATGGTATTCTTCGTCCAGATATACTACTTCCGTTGTGAAAAACGGTTTTCCATCCTCAGCTCTGTATACACTCACAATTTGTGACAATGGAATACTATTTTCGTTGTCAAAACTCGTATGAGAGCCAGTTGATTGAACGTCATGCAAGGAACCATTTGAGGTAGAAGACTGTTGACGTACAGAATTAGAACGCCCATTGGCTGATGTTGGAATCAAAGGAAACGAATCAGCAGCACGTTGTTGATTCTTAAACCGTATTAAGTGCGTATCTGTCAGCACCAGATATTCTTTCTTTTTTCTGAACATACCACTTGTAGTTTGTATTTCGCCATGGTAGAGAACGGTTTTGCAGCTGGGAAGGAGACGAAAATCTGCTGGTGAAGTTTCTAGAGGAGAAATAAACATGGGATCTGGATCGTCATTATTGTTGGGCTTTTTTCCAAGAGAACCAAATACCGACAATGGTCTGCCTCTGTGAAGAGTTCTAGGCCGTGTCTTAGGTGATTCGCTTCTTTCGACTTGAGGACACAGTCCTCCATCATGATTTGAAGGAGGGCTAACAACAGATCCTAAACCGAATATTGAGGCTCTCTTCCTCAAATTGCTTTTCGTTTTTTTGTTGATTTCATCGTTGAGACTGTTCTCAAAATCGGTGTTTATTTGGGTTAGGCCGGCAAAAGAATTTCTAGAAAAAATATTTAGGCTCTTGCGCCTATTTCCTGTGCTTTCCTTTGAAGACGCCATCCGAGTACTTCGTATAGGTGCTTATATATCTGCGTTTATCTGAGGCATGAATTTTGTATAAGATTCACGTTCGGAGAGAGGTCATTGCCGAGCCGTCAGAAACAGGCTTAAAACTACAAAGTGATCAGTAGGCTGGATTTGAAGCCGCTCTTCAAGCCTCGAGAGTCTAAATCATACCGAATATTAAATATTAATAGTCTTTAGTAACTGCCAAATAGTTTTTGATGGAGAAAGCTCTCTAGCCTAGTGGAAGTTACTAGCATGAAATACCTAAAGTTCTTCCCGCTGTAAAACCAATATCCACATCCAAAAAATAAGGACACAAATTCGCGTACAGGGGTACAATAGAAGTGAGATCAAGCAGGCCGCTGCTTCATGATTGATCAATTTATAGGTGATCGCGGTGTCAAGACCTAGTCCGGAAATCCATTGAATTGTTTAACGAAATTTACGTCCCTAATCTGCTGAAACCTGATTGACTTTTTTAAAAATCTTTGGACGACGAGATCACAATTAAATTTGGAATGGGCACTTCAGATGTCAATTGTTATAATTCATACAAAAAATGATCAGAAGAGGCTGGCTATTACTTTGAATCTAGACAGACGCTTATGTGCAACTAACTAACTGCTGGGGACCGGGAAATAGACGAAATAACCCTGGATAAAGCCAAGGGATGCCGCCATTAGTATTCTGAAGAGTAGATGATTGGCGGGAAATTTCCCAGTATTTTCCAGCTACTCCCCTGTATATGTACATTCGGCGACCCTTTTGCCAGATATTGAAGAACTTTCCTTCTCAGACCAAAATAAATGCCAAATTTGAATTTCGTCAACAAAGCTTTTGTTTTTCAATTGCTTTTTTCACCTGAATCTTAAGTTGTGTTTTCTCGAGTATACCATGGAGTAAGTGATCCAGTTTAGAGATTCATTGACAATAATGTCCCCTAATGGAGGTGTGCAACGCGTATCTGTAATCAAATTTGCTTACTAATCAAAACTTAAATTATTCCGGGGTGCAAAGAGTGCTAGGGTGGAACTATTCACTGACTATACGAAGTAATAATCGACGTTTGCTAAGAAACGTTATCGATTTGACGTATAGGGTCCAAGAAAACTAACAACTTTATTTTAGAACTAGCCAGTTCGGGGAAATTTTTGAAAAACGAATAAGAAAACCAATTGAACCAAAAACTCTAGCTTTTTTTATATTTATTTTGCAGCTAATTTGTTAATTACCGTTGTAAAGTCTTGTCTAGATATTTATGACTAAATATTCTGAAAACGCCCTCTTTTATGTTTCGGAAAAAAATAACAGTTCGACGCTTTTAATTGGGCTATTTTACTCATTAAAATTATTTCACATTACAAGTCTTTCTCTCAGAAATGATGTGGAACCTCTGCTTTTTCATCATCTGGAATTCCATGAACGCCTCCCTGATTTTCTTCTGATTTATCTTTATTACCCACCCATGATATATAAGCAGTACCTTTTACAGCATACCCTCCAGATGGCCCTTCGATCCAAACATGCCAAGTTGCGATACCTTCAGATTTTTCTCCTTTTTTAACACATATTTTCATATCCTCTTCTACATATAGTGGTGCTATGTTTCTATAAGTAAAATTTTTAAGTCTTGCTCTTTCCCAAAGTTGTTCTGTTAAGACAGACAGCATTAGTACAACTGTCAATGGGCCATGAACAACTGTGCTTTTCAACCCCTCAACCTGACGACAGTAGTTAGAGTCGAGATGGATTCGATGTGCATTGAAAGTCAAAGCCGAAAAACGGAAAAGAAGTGCTCGGTTAGGCCTTACGATAATACTGTAGTAAGGCTTCATTTTAGCTGTTTAATAGTTAGTGTTAAAGATTTTAGTGAAAGAGTTTTACTAACGCTTTTGTGAATTTTCTCTGTCTACAATTTCGCCAGGATTTTTTCTTCTCATAAAAACCAAGGTTCTGACTTCTTTTAACTCAAGTCTATCCAAAAATGGATTTATTATGAGGCGTGTTATGTCTACAAATACCTTCTCATTTCCAAGGATACCATTAACTCTAACACCAGTTATCTTCTCTGAGCACAACATTTGTATTTTGGGAAACAAGGTGATGGGTCGTGCAAAATCAATAGAGCCACCCACCCACAGCCGACGTTCAAAAGGTAGACCAGGATAGTGGAGGTCATCAGTGCCATCTGGAAGAAGATGACTGGTAGCAACTTGTGGGTGGAAGTAAACTAGATGATGGCCTGGTGGTAGACAGAACTTGCCTTTATTAGTCAATTCCATATCTAGGCAGCTTTTTATGAATGGTAAGAAGCTCTTCAGTGAAATTTTCAAAAGATGAGAAGGGGTAGGTGCCATATGGTCATAAATTGTGATTTCTGGTCGAGCAAGTAGTTGCTCTTGTAGTGATTTCTCGAGATACTTAATTGAGTCTTTCGATAAATCCGGTTTGGTATTTCTGGTGCCTGGAAGCTGTTCGTAAGATTCTTTGATTTTTTGGCGATAATTTTCAAAAGTTGCTTCATTACTTCTATCTATCCATGTTGATGACAATTCGCTTCTATCACCAACAGAATTTCGACTATCCGATGAAAGAGCTGTTTTATCTTTGGTAGTATGGGGTGAGAATTTATTGCTATGATTGCCTATTTTAACATTTGATAGTCCATCGTGTAAAATATCCGTGCCCAAATGCTCCTCATGTTGTGATGATGGAATAGGGCTTTTTAAAGATCCAAATAGCTTTGTTGGATTTTCAGATAAAGACCTAGTGTCTAGTTTTGTACTTACGTGAACTAGAGTAGGTGTTAATCAATCTCTTTTAGATGACTTCGCTTGAAGAATTTCGAAGATAATTTCTTACGTTTTTTCTCCCCAAGTGCAGTAGATCTAAAACTTCTAAATGTACGAGCTCTTCGACTTTTTAAAGAAGAAAATATTTGTCTCATATCATCTCAATCGCATAACCTTCAGTACCACTATATAAGTACTTTGGTGAAGATCATGAACAATAAAAATTGAAAATTCACCGTGGATACGAGATAACTCAAATCAAATATGTAAATTGGATTTAGTGTCCCCCACATGGGTAGACAATCTATTAGCAATCGATTTTCTTCATTAATTTACAGAAAAGGTTGTGTTGTTTATGCTCACCAATGGAGCCCCACATTAATAGTAGTAATCCTACCCATGTAAGACAGGCAATTCACATCATGTGTTTGCGCAACTCTTTACAAAAATACATAAACCAACCTCGAAGCCGTTTTATTTCCACCACTAGAACACATCGGTGGATAATTTTTTTTTTTCACACTATGAACTGCTCCATGCGTCAAGGTATTGAGTTATCTAAAGGTTTTATTATTCTAGTATCTAATAGCAAATTTTTTTCTATCCTCTTAAACTGTCTTTTTCAGTTCTTATTTATTGTCAGGCCTTTCGTTGTTTGAAGTTTTCTTCAGATACCAAACATATTCAATTAATTTAATTGTGTGAAGAAACGACTTCGTCTAACTATTACTCCTGAGTACTTTTTATGTATTGCATTCGTGAACCAGTGCCCCAATCTTCCATGAGCTTTATTTCTTCATGTAACTCAATCTGAGTCTCAGAGTGATCCTTCCATAATCAGTACTACACTATCAAAGCTCATCAGTCGATCCCAAGGTTAAAATTTGAGCGAGCCTTTCTTGTTTTCGGTAATAGAATCCCAACCCATACTACTCGCCCTAATTGACTTAAAAGTAGATGCCGGGAAATTCTAGTCAAATTTTTATTTTGACTTTCACCATCTTTCAGGTTTCCTTGAGCCTCCCCCAATCTCTACTGGAGATTAATCAGCAAAAATAACGCCATACTAATCATCATTAGATTTCCTCTAATTCTTATGCTGGTTTCTTGCGCGCATGGTATGAAATCGTAACCAAATCATCATTTAAAGCCTGGTGAGTGCTTCTGAGGATAACTGAGGGAGGCGACATGATAATGTGCAAAATCGGAATCAATTGACATCTATAATAATCAAAGATAAGATTTATCTGATAAATAACCCTGATGTTAGATTTTTACGGACTTCCGTCCCTGAAAGTTCGTTGTCGTGGCCTCGATTGCAGTAATTCTTGAAAATTTGTTGAACAGTCACAATAGAAGATTGAAGAGCAACTGCAGTTAGAGCTCTAGATAGATTAAATCTTTATAGGTGAAACATGGCCCGAATTTCAGAATTCGGATTACGATGTCCTAAACTCATGTTTATGGTGGAATAAAGAAAATATGAAGTGTCTAAATTGTAAATTGTTTGCAATTTATTTTGTTATGGCAAGTCAGATCCTGTCTTGGTACGGTTTCCGTCTTGGCAAGCATCTTGGCAAAATCCCACGGTATACCTTCCCCTCTGCTAGGGTTGTACCCTACCTTGTCCTAGGGTCTGTCATCTACTTGTACGTACAGTTTGTGATCGGTAAAGAAGGAAAAGCACCTAGATACAGGGGTCAGACAGGAGCTATAAATTGTCTGCCTACTTCAAGCTATAAATATTAGGTAGTGATCTACGTTTTTTCTTATATCGATTTTTTCGTAAAGAAAAGAAGGAATCATTTTACTCATTTTCTATAACAGACACTAAACTTAATTAACTCGGATTTTTTGGTTGAAAATTTACTATGAATTTTACAATTGATTGCTCTGATAGAAAAATATTTAATTTTCAAAAATTTCAATACTTAGTAACATCTCCATTGGCATCAATAACGGCTTCCCATCTGTTTTGCATAGTTTTAATA
>JAHYSP010008759.1:2468-17995 GCA_019455505.1 Pleochaeta shiraiana | reverse complement strand
AACAATAAAGAAACCGATAGAACAATAATTAACGAGAACACAAGTGACCAATGAGGCACGTCCAAGAAAGCCACTAAGTGGGGCTAAGCTAGCCCATATTTGTTACATGACAGTAAGTCATGACAGGCCCGCCTAGTGGAATAGTCGAGCTCTGGGAAAGATTACAGAAGAAATAGGATAAAATACCTGTGGAAACATGTTAGAATTTGGTTATGAACATACCCAGGAGAAATCAGGCGGTTATTAAGTCCAAAGGAGGCTACACAAGGTACTAAGATCGAAGATTATGTTTGGCAAAAAAACTGTGGACATGAGTCTTGGATTTCAAGCCTTTGCAACATTCCCCCAATTCCTCATAGTTTAGTTAAAAGAAAATCAAATACTGTAAAGTCAAAAGACTTAAATTTAATATGACGATAAATGTCAGGAATTATTAGGCGTACGTGCAGAGTTATGAGCAAAAGTTTTAAGATTGTGCAATTATGTCAACAGTTCTTTTGCTTAGTGTAGAATCTTTAAGGGTCACAAAAAAAAGTTCCGTCACGTTGCTTATTTAGCCGAGATATTGATAGTATTATCTGTTTGTTTCCGAATTAGTTCTTTTGAGCGCGGTGTTGTAATTCGTCCTATTGAATATGGATAACTTTATTTGCAACCACAATCCTCATCATTAAGATTCCCACCAATCTCTTCAATATTTCAAATTTTAAAGTTTGTCCTTCCCAAAATATGGAATCAAAAACTAACTTCCGCATGAAAAGCTGGTCTATCCGCGCCATTGAGGATTTCCTCGTTAATAAGCAAGGCAAGGTAAATATTACCTGTTGGCGGCATACAAAGAAACGAGCATTGGAATCAATAGATTTTTGAATTGGTTTAAGTCGCTTGTCATTCTCTATACTCTATGCTTATCCAGATAATATATCTACTTACACTTATCCTAGCAAGTTTCTTACTCTCCCTGTAAGTATCTCAATAATACAATGTTCTATATAATTGAAACATGTTGAAACGCTCATGCTAGTATTATTTCTCCTTTGACTAAAAGGTAAAACGGTGCATACACAATCTGATTCAACTAAGTGTATGGATTAATTCCGAAACAACTAAAACTCTAAACATCAAGTTTACAATATACAGAGGGTAATGCAAAAAGATTCGTCCCTAGTCATTTTATAGGTTGATCCTATCTAAATGCAGTAGTTCCGTAGGTCAATCTTTGCTTGGCTCAGCCTAATCTGGAACGGCGTAACCGAATAAGGGAGCGATGCTCTTCACTAACTTTTAGCGAACCTCTAATCTGCGGTAAAAAATTCGAATTCAAAATGTCTGGTCTGGTAGATCCTCCTCCAGCTGCCATGACCTCTTCACATCTCCTGTGCATACCGTGGAGAATATTCAGAAGCTTTGATGGTTGTGTGCACTCATACCTAGCTTCCTCCACAAGTCTACGAATATCCTCTCTGCGTCTCTGCACTCCCCTATCGCTGTCCCCATATCGAGAGTAGATGATGAAGATGAAGATAATGATGCTGAGAATGGGAAATGAGGAGAAAGATGGAACGAGGTAGAAGTTTCGGAATTGTGCAGCTGACGAAGCAAATTAACCGAGAATATTATGTAAAGCACTGAGATTGGCCCCTAAAGTGGCTGGGATATACCTCGAAAGACCTATATAACAGGGTAGAATTTTATGGCCTGATACTCTGTAGATCTATGAGATGAGTTTGTTTATGAGCTAAGGTCTTGAAATCACCCGATATGTATTACGTGTGAAATATAATGAAGCTCCGAACACAGCTTCTAAACAGTCACAAACTGGCATACTTGGTGTCAAATATGTATTTGATCTAGATAAACTGCCTGTCTCTTTTGAGTCTTATCTTTAACAAGTGGAAGATGACAATTCCAATCAAATGACTTTAAGGCAAATCTTACACCAACTTGCATGATGTATATGGACATTGGGCGGCTTTCGATTTAGATCTTAAAATGCCAGTTCCTATTTTAACCCTATATACCGCTTTTATTGTTCTCAGGACGAATCATATTCTGGAAAGCTTTCATCGGCCAGGCGGCGAGATAGGAGCAAGATGGATCGGTTTGCATATTATAGCAAGCTTGTATTGAAGCCCAATCTCAGGGACCGAACTATAATTTCAAAAATTCTCCACTCATACCATACTCCTTACATACACATCGATCTTTCCTCTGAGATTCTTAATTTTATCGATGTACGAGTAACAACTCAAACCCCATCTGAGATATATCCGAACTTGCAGATATCAAAAATCCCTGTTTTAGAGCGTGTTACCCAAAGTCAGATCTATTACTAATGAAAACAGTCTAGTAAACAAAATTGGCGTTGAAATGACGATCAATTTTTATCTTCTAAAATGCTACTAGAAGAAATATGTAATGAATATAGCCACGAAGTATTCGAGATTGCCGATTTTCGGGCCCTAGGAACCTAGACTAATGCTTCTTTTTCCACTCTCACATCGAAAACCAAGAAAATTGCAATAGATACAACCTATGGAATAAACAATGCAGGCATGGATTTATTTGCTGTGCTTGCCGAGCTATATGGGACCGGAATCCCACTAGCTTACTTACTAGTAGAGTGGATTGGATTAAACAAAAACGCCGTCTCTGGAAACCTGACGCAGGTTCTTGTCAAGTTCCTTGAAAAACTGCGGCTTTCAGGATTTGTTCCATCTTTTATGGGTTGTAACAAGGACAAATCAGAAATAAATGCCATTCAGGAGGTCTAGCCATCAACCGATTTTCAGTTTTGCTTTTGGCATATCAAGTGCGTTATCAGAACAAAGTTAAAGGACTTCACTATAACCAATTCACAGAGATTTTACATTCCTGACAACGCAAAAAAACTAGTTCCTAGCCTCGAGATTTGCTGGGTCTCTCATCCGACAAATCGATTGAACCGAGAGCGCATGTCACTCCAAAAAGTTCAATTGACCCACGAGAATTGAATTCGGCTAATTCCCTGAATTGATATGGAGTTTACGAGTGTGAAACTGGAAAAACCACTTTAAAAATAGCGGTCGACTCGAGACTTCAAGGATTGGTGAGCGGGAAACTATCCTTTCAATGTTTAGTCGTCATTGTGATTCACACGCCAGTATTCTGGACTGCAACGGTAATTTACGGTCCCCACAAGATATAAATCAGGAATATACTACTGAGATATATACGTGGTTTCAAACACGCAAATATTTTAGATTATGAGCTTACTTATACACCAATTGGTATAAGCTCGCTCGCATAATCCAGTCGAGATCCCAGTCTTTAAGACGACAATGATTGTGGAGTCTCACTGGTGCAAAATTAAGCATGATTACCTACATCAATTTAACCGGTCACATATCGATCTTTTGATTTAAATAATGACATCTAGGTCAATTCTGCAGTGACATTATCGAATGAAGGCTATTCTATATGATGACTCTCGGAAGAGAGATGGCATCTGGTGTTAGACATTCAAGAAGTAATGGAAGCAATATCAAAACCAGATGGTAAGCTTAAGATAGCCTGAGCAAATCTCAAATATCCAGCAAAGTGGACTTGTGGGTGTGAATCATTTCTTCAAAGGCAATTTCTCATCTTCAAGTATATAATTAATTGCTACAGAGAGTTTGAAGATCCGATTAAGTTCTNTGCAAGCGGTCAAGTATGTTCAGTTCCAAGAGCAACATAATATACGTCCAGAATATCAGGCTTTGTTCAGTATCCAAAAAAAAAAAAAAAAAGACCAAGATTCAGCTGTAGAGTCATTCTCTGATTCAGATGAGAGCGAACTGGCAGATGACCACCCGAAGGCTGGTCTTTTTGTTCAATATTATATGGCTCCATTGACGATAAAGTATACTGAATCCAAGACAATGATGCGACGTGCGATGGAAATTTTCGAGGAACAGGAAGATCCTGGAAATACAAGATTTCTTTGCCAATTTATGTCGAATCTTGCTAGGATCCGAGGTATGGTGGAAGAAATCCAGAAACTTAAGAATCAACGAACTATTGTTGTATCGAATAAAAGACATACAAGATTGCAGGAGCCAATATAGACTACTTGAAAACAGACATATGGAGGAGCCCAGTAAGTCGAGTCATATGTAGTAATTAATGTAGAGTGAGTCATATGAGACGACCTGATTGAGAAAAAGAGGATCCGTTATGATACGAATAACATTAGATTGGATGACTCAATAGCAGTGGCTTAGACTTAGCAATGGATGTACTTAAATGTAGTACAGCTAAGGGGTGTAACAGATCAAGTATAAAAAGCATTGAGCATTCTAATAGATGATGGTAATTAATATTCAAACTATGGAGAGCTACTATACAAGAAATACACATATTTATATACATAATTGGGCTATTGCTGATATTGCACTTAGAATCTATTGAGATGTTTCTAGAAGTTACGGTTGAGTACCTTTCAAGTACCACGATACCAGAAACTTCTATTAGGTTACGTTGAATGTCCCCGATCTCATCAACACTGACTACAGGCTTGTCATAATGTTAGAACCGTGTGGAATATTCTAGTGGGCTCTATTGTTAATAACTTCGTGCCTGATTATTGAGGTATCAGTGTAGCCTGCGCTGTATAGCGTAGGCTACAGGGATATATCGGCTAACTAGCCGTGACAAGGGGCATAGTAAGATTTACTACTATGCTTCGAATATATAAAGAAGGTATGTCACCAACATAGATAAAAGTGGATAATCAGATTAGTTGGATCGTTACAATAAATTACTTCTATTCTCTCTTGTCATTCAAGGCTAGAAGCATGATGATACTTCTCGTATCATAACCATAACGACTATGCCGCTCACCTGGACTCGAAATAGACGCTCCGCAACAATGTATTATAAATAACTGGATAGATCAACGTTAGTATCTGTATGTATCATTAGAATCCAATATAATGCCTAATTAAATTATTGATCTATGTAGCTCAACGGTGTCGATGATGTGGCTTGATATTTTTTTGTAAAAAAGAGATAATAGACTGGTTAGATTAAATTTATACAAGTTAGCCCTGACAGTAACGTGTTTCTCTTTCATTTTTAATGACCTTTATGGGCCAGCTCCTTATTTATCAGAAGAGCCTACCAATAAAAGTGAAATTATCCAGCTTTAGAGGGAAGTTCAGGATGAGATCGAATACCGTATGTTCAATTTATTGAGTGACGCTTGCAGAAGACATGACGGAAAACTATTTTGTTTCTTGGGAATTGATTTCAGGCATATGACGAAAAAAAAATTGGTGACTCATCAAGGGACGTTGAATCAAGTTCCCAGTAACCTTATGTCGGGCAAAGCCCATAACATGTACCCACGACATGCTATCTTTAAAGTGAGACTCAAGCAGGTATCTTCTTCTCACTCTGTTAAAACTGCTTTTGCGTATGAATGACTCTCACTTAACCAGCTATTTCCAATCCAATCCGACCCGATATTTCTTTCTTTTTTCTTTTCAAATTTCTTTTGAACTTCGTTTTTTGAATATTTAAGATAAGATACTTTAGCACCATTGTCTTTCTACTTATCTATTTATCACAAGTTAGCGACAAATTGGTTAAAATTTTTGTTAAATACACCTCTTATAAAAGTCTTTTAAACCTAGCAGCAACAGATATGCACTATTTAATATGGCCCATGAGCGTCCATGATTAATTGAAGACGGGATTAGAAAAGCCCACAAAGTTGAAGGCAGAATTAATTGTTGGCGCAGAGGAGAAACCGATTTACTTTTGGATAAAATATGGCAGGGTTAATGGCTTATATGTTCATGTGACACCCTGTGATAGAAAAGAGTTCTAGAACAGAAATTGATGTGAGTAGTCATGGAGACACGATGGTGCATCTTTCGAGCCTTGGATAGCTATACAAATATCACTATCCAGAGAAACAATCAAGAGTAGCTAATCAAAGGAAATAATTATACGTATTTCATAGCGATAACGACGCAATTTTTAGACCGCTGATGCATGCTTGCCCTTCACAATCATCGGAAGATGGTTGTTACGTGAACGCAGATGATTATCAATATTCATCATCTATAACTTTCAACTGAATCGCTAAAAGAGGACTTACTAAACTTTGAATCTGGATCTAAGACGCTTTAACGGTTGCATTAAGGCCGAAAGTTAAGACTAAGCAGTGAAACGTTGAAGCATGGGTTGCAAGTCGTCATTTTCATTCCCGACTATACTGTGTAAAATAATTTTAAGATTTCAAGCTGTATCAAAATTTGATGAATAATATCTCAATAATAAGTCATAGACAAAAATTTTCAATAATAATTTCAATCAAATCTAACGATATCAAAAGTAGTACTACTCGATTTCCAACACACGTGGCAATTTTTTACCACACTGGATCAGGATTTTGTGCAACACATATTATATACCTAAAGGACTTTTGTTATCAAAGTATAAAATATAGCAATGGTTGAATTTAATAAATTAATATTTGCTTTAAAAATAATTACTTCGAAGCCGAATATCTCCTTACCTAACTTAATTCTCATCTGAAGCAACTTCACTTTTGTCCCCATAAAATTTTGACTATGTTTGATAATAATAGTTCCTAAAACTTTACTTGAAAGAAGAGATAGGTAAAACTATTCTGGTCATCATAAAATCAACAATACTGTAATTAGTTATACATAAGTTAATTCAAAATAAGTCAGAAAACTTATAATCCCAAAAAAAGACCTACCAGCCAGTTCCTCCCTGCCCCTAAACCCATTTTATTTGCATCTTGATCTTCTTCTTTCAACCTAAACTCTTCATTTACACTGGGAGCTATACTTCTAAGAGTCTCGACACCCAGACTTCTTTGGTTTTTTAGAGCCACTTCCAAGATCTTATCCCTCTCTTTTTCGATGGCAAGACTGTGACATTCAGGATAATTAATACTGCTCGATGTATTTTCAGAGCTTAAGTCAAATTCTTTTTCATCAGAATTACGGAAGCAATTTGCGTTTAAAGCTTTTCGAGTACGGTTTCCTCGCGAATTTCGACGCATCTCAGCCCATATCTTTCGAGCTGGATCGACTTCATCAGTTAGTTTCCGAGGTATGTATGGATCCCATTCATTTGAAGGCGAAATAGAAATATTTTTTAGGCCATGATCAAGTCTAATCGGTAGGGTAGCACTTAAATTTTTTTCCTTTGAGATTTCACACTGAGTAAGCTGACTTGTAGGCCGTATATGAGCCTTGCTATCTGCTATCTTCCGGACAGCTTCTCTGGCATCGTTTGGATGGAGATATTTTTCAATTAGACTCAGTATTGGGTTTGCCTCTAAGGGAATATCAAAAGCTTGAGAGTTACGTGGCGACCATACTGATTTATAATTATGTCTATTAATTACACCAGTAGCTTCAGTTTGGATTTTTGTTGTATGAGTTTTAATACCAGAGGTATGTATATTTGGGGAATTGGTCGTAAAAAAGCCAGAATGTTGATAATCCACACAAACAGTAATGTACTCACTACGAGCATCACCGAGGTCATATTGAAGTTCAGTAAAAAGATCGTCTGAAGACTCACGAGAGTGATTTGATGCGACAGCCATCGTGCTAAATCGTATCTTCACCAATAATAAATGGTTATCGTTTGCTCGTATTGTTAGAGGACCAAGATAATCTCCGATGATTTCTGAGATGAGGCATCCTTTACCAGGCTTGAGATTTATTTGCATAGACTCAAGTCGACCATACTTCTCGGCATCTAGATGAAGTTATTAGTTAGTCTCTGAAATCTAACATGTGAATTATACCTTGAAGTGTAGAAGCTGTTGATATTTGTTGATGCTGGTCATATCTAATATCTTCGGTACCATCCGCCCTTTTAAGGATGCCATGAATTTCAATTGCCACCCATAGTATCGAATCACTTATGTCAACACTTAGTGTTTCAGGGGTAATTACAATCTTAGGACAAAGAACGAGAATTTCTGGTGATTGAATATTGGTTGATTTAAATTCTGATGATAATGATGGAAGAATTAAGTGATTTTCTGGAAATGAGAGTTGCTCTTCAAGGCAAACATCCGTGATGTTAGAGTTTTTTTTCGAATTTCCTTTTTGAGTAAATGTTGATTCAATCTTTCCGGAACATGGTTCTTCGGATGAATTAATACTTGATTTTCTGCTACGAGAAATTCGATTGATCATTGAAGCTTTGAAGGCAGTAGCATGATCTGAGTTAACTGAACAAGACGGTTTGTAATCTTGTTGACCACGCCCTGTTAGAGCACGAAGGAGAAAATTATTAGATTTTGAAAAACGTCTCTCGGACAAATTGATTTTTGATGCTTTTAGATTAGAGGCCTTGTGGATATTCAAACATTCTTCCCGTCGAATAATCGGTCTACCGTTTAGTACTGGGAATTTGGTTTCATTAATTTTAGAGCCTTTTTGATGAAGCTCAGATTTGAGAAATACGCCTGCACTGGTAGTTCTTGCCGTTGGTTTTATTGCCTTTGGCATCGTTATAAGGCTTTCAGGTGACTCAAATCGTCCTGCAACGGGCAATTCTTCACAGTCCCTCCGGCGGAAGTCTAACTCATTAGTCCGAGGATTTATTACCCCACCTAGCGCTTTAGATAATTTACCAGACACTGAGTTACCCAAGCTGTTGTCAAAACCATCTGATTTACGGTACGAATTTCCGTGTCTCTTTTTCCTAACTGTTACGGGCCACTCTAGCCCCATAGGCGGACTCCATTTTCTCTGATCGGAAGAGCTGGATAATCTACGCCTCCTACTGAAAGCTTTTCCGGACGCCGAGCAGTTGCTGATGGTCTGACTACGTTTGATAATTCGGAGTGGCTCTGGAGCTGTGATACAGGATTCACGAAGTTCAAAACATGACGGTTTGCCTGGTAGGGATGCCATGTTTTAAATTTGCCGCTAGGTAGTCTACCTATATCTTTTTCAATGGCTTTACTTCCTCTCGCTGATTCTTGGCCAATGAAGCGATCGTATCCAATCTCTGGATGACTTGAGACACTGTTTGGGTCACACCAGGAGTCTGTATATAATTGACTAGAGTCAGTACTGGATCTTTTCAACATGTGTCTCCTTAGAGTCTTGTCAATTTCGGACCAAGGGTGGTGATTATGCCAGAATTTGCAGACTAATCTAGCAAAGGCCTCGGAGTAATCAGATGCTTTAAGGGCGATAAATGCTGCCGATGCTGCTATGATAATCGGTACAAATATAAGTGCTCCGACAGCTGGATTGATGGTATTACTACTCATTACTGCTATACATGTCCAAAAAGAGATATGAAGCGCTAAAAAGAAATTGATGATTCAGTAGCAGGGGCAATGGTGAAAAAGGTTCGATTAGTAAAAATCAAATCCAAGCTCTGATGGGAAGGGCCAGACACTAAGGCGTAAATTAGGTGGCATAATTTGGAAGGGACGACCATGCTTCAAAGTAGTGACATCAGAACGTTGTAAAGCAGATGTGAATCAACCAGTATCTGGAGGTTTGGGAATATACAAAGTAAAAAAATTACGGAACGAAAGATTTATTATTGGGGTATCTTACTGCACTTTCCTTGATCTTTGATTTCAAAACTCCTGAGATAAACATTGACAAACAACTCTTTCTTGGCTCATCCCCTGCCACTTGTATTCGTGTGGTCAATATTCAAGGAAAAAAATGTTTAGATCAACTGCTATCTTTTCTGAGTGTCTCGATTTCTTCGAGGCTTTTCTTGATGTCACTCTTCGCATCATCAAGTTTCTCACGATCAAGATGCAAGAAACGGATAAATTCATCGCCAAAGTCTTTTCCAAATAAGACACTCTCACTAAAACTAGCTTCAATGCATTTCTTCGCTCTGACTTGCCATACACCATCCCAGCTCCACTCTCCAGGTTCTTTCGGTCTAGTTGGAGATGTCGCCGTTCCATCTATTTCAGGCAAGGATCTAGACACGACTGGGCTCGGTAATGAATTGTTTATAGATTTTGTACTTTCTTCTTCATCAATTGATTTTTTTAATTCAGTAGTATGTTCTGTTTTTTCGACGTCTGGGATTTTCCCTAATTTTGCACGATGAGTGCGCCACGCCTGCCATGCTCCAGGATTGCCTGCTGCGTCAAATGGAATGAGATCTAAAACATCTTCATCATCAAATGTGCTACGCATGTAGCTGATTATCTCATAAATACTCGGCTTTTCTTTCCGATTTAAATAGGCTTTATCATTACTGCACTCCGTATTTCTGCCAGGACCTAAGTCCATTTGAATTGGCGACACAGGAGTGCGCTGGCCCTCAAAATTGTTGTTTTCGGGTGATTTTTGTTCATATTTTCTTTCCAAATCCATCGATTTTCTAGTTATTCCAAACCATTTTGGGAATCTATGCCGTAGGCTGAATCCGCCAGGTGTTAAGTGCTCCTCGTCAGTAGCGGAAGTAATGCCAGAAGATTGGGTATCTATAGAGTACGTATTTGTAGTGAGCGGTGTAATTAGTGGATGAAACATTTCGGTTGAGAATGTTATTATTGGTGGAAATTCAGGATATGAAATAGGGAAAGATATTTGAAACCGAAGGATTGCAGAAGCGTAAGGGCCTATTGGGTATCAATTCAGAACTTTAAGGTTCTGATTGAAGCATAGGGTTTTATTCACCTTTCCTTATAAACATTATACCAAACCAAACAGTTGGATCCCCTGGGGCCAGAGAGATGAAAACGCCATGAGGACATTCTTTCTTTAAGCTGGAGCTAAGACAGATTAGCTTCTGATAATGTATGCCAAATGTATAAGTAACAAGATGGTAACATACAATTCAATTAGAAGATTCTGTCGTCGCACTGAAGGTAGGGTCGAGAGGTTACATGGCGGCATGTTGATTGAGTGGTTAACGTATTATTTTTCATCAAGTGCGGGGTGCCAACTCAGTCAGTGTGAATAAGACAGTCCTTGGTAAAGATTTCACGCACTTGAACAGCATCTCTCATGTAAATTGTAAATCTATTGATTTTTTTAATGGATATGATAAGTACTTATCCCGTTAAGATGAAATTACATTTGGAGATTTTGTATTTTCTATCTTATGCTATTTTGCACCTACTGACGCCAAGTTACATCATATAACAGTAGAGAAGTCTTGCATATCTACAAACATCCATGCATATTTATATTTCTATCCACTTGTATTTACAAATTCGTGAGACATAAAAATTCGTATTTGAGATATCAAACAATAGATAAATAGATGACAGCCAAGACATTTAATGAATCAAGATTCAGCTAACCGATTTTCAATCTTCATCTTTTCTTGCTCCCTCAATTCTCTTATCTCTTCTTTGGAGGCATCATATTTAACGTTCACCTGATTGAAGGGGTTATCGGGATGCTTTTCGAATTCCTTGCGTATCCGATCCTTTTTCTGATTCTGTCGTAATCCTTGTCCACTTCCGTCAGCATCCATCTCCTTTAATCGGCGCTCTTCAAAAGCCGCATAGGCTGCCTTGTACCGCCTCTCGGGATGCTTGTCAAATTTTGTTGATGAACCTGTTGTTAATGATAACGCATCGAGTGCATCATCAATACCTGTTGCATTCAGTGCAACGGATTTATTGGATTCTACCGGCTCCAAATCTAATTCTCGCAAATCTAACCCTTTTGATTTCTTGACAGCCACCTTAGTATTTTTAGGGGTTGCTCGGCCGTTCTTTTCTTCTTCTGCAATTATAGCGTCTTTTTCGGCCTTCTTACGCGCTTGTTCGGCCTTTTTAATTGCCTCAGCCTCTCTAAAATTGTTCTAATTAATATTTGGTTTCCTGACAGGCCATACCAAACTTGCGTACCTACTTTTTAGCGTTACTCTTTACTCCTTTACTCCATTCAAGATCTTCGTCGGCTGATTTTTTGAGGTTTTCCTGCAATTTTTTACGATCTGCTGCTTCTGCTTTTTTGGCATTCCCCGCTACCTTCTTACTGTTCTCTCCGGAAGTTTTCTTACCCATTATTGCCAGAGATTCAATTAACTCGTGAAAAGAGATCAAGTGCAAAGTGGTGGGGCCGATGAGTATTTATGAGTGTAGAGCTCTTGTTCGGTTTAACTTAGGTTGCTGTTACCGTATTCATATTTAGTAATATTACCCTAAAATAGGATGAATTTAAGATTAATCCTTATTAACCCATCCTTATTGTATGATGAGTGACGGTTCAGTTTTGGCCTACACGTTCGTTGACTAGTAATTGTATTATTTGCATGCGTAGTCTATGAATTAATTATTTCATTAATCTCTTTCATTTCTCTTAATTTTAAATCTTACTCTTAGTATCATTTAGCATGCTTAAGGATTTCTACGCATGTTGCCAGTCCGGGAGATTTAACGAATAGGCTAGACACAATCCATCTCTCAAAAGATCTGCTGTTTCCTCAGTACAGACTAGCGACAATAGATTTGGGAAAATCAGAATTAATATCTTAACACTCAGAAATTGTGACCAGTATAACTTGAATTTTTTTTAACTATTGAAATTTGGGTTGTATGCTTAACGGTTGAAAATATCGGTGTAAGTTTCAATTTGTGCCTTGCCATTTCTCCCACAAAAGACGAATCCTGAAATTTTCGTTTTTGACACCACCCGCAAAGCAAACAGATTTTGACTCGGGTAAATTCATTCAATTCGAGAAAGCTGTTTACTTGCGTTGATCATACTTTGTAGCGATTTTCAATTTTTAAGTCAAATAAAGCTGATCCTGATTGTGAAAGCTTTAGAGAGCTTTCACTGGGTTACCATAAACACCATTTATGGATTTTTCTTTCCCGAAATGTGCACAATCTTCACGTTTCAAATTATGCTGCAATTCACTGAATCTCAAATCTAGCAAGCTATAACTGCTGCCATCATTGCTGTCAAATATAATCAATTGATCAAGTTGCCTCCCTCTGTATTCGATGTTTCAAGGGAAAGACTAAAAAGCTGACATTCTGGATACTAGTATTGCCAGTTAAAAACAGAAAGAACATCTTCAAAAAATTCTTCAGCTACCAGGAAGGCGAATTTATCCGGCGAGCTATCAGGCTAATCTGGGTCACTCTAAACTACAAGGAGTTTAGGCTCTTTACCATCCAACTACTTGTAATTTTAAGGGATACTATAGCTCAAGGGAAAATATGGCTCCCAGCTACAGTCTTTTAAAAATTGGCTTGGTTTAAAGACAAAGTCTTTGGCTAGCGAGTGTATCGGTAAATTGTCACCAGTTTCCCAATCTACTTCAAACTTCAAAACTTACCGCATGACTTAATTCAAAGGTGCCCGATCAAGATTTACCTTTCACCATTACCTTCATACAATAAATGACTGAAAAAAGTTGATAATTAGTCTAAAATTAGGACATACTTCAAATTAATCTTATGAGTTTGGACCCAATTCAATACTCAATCAATTAGCTCTTTTCAGTGATCATCATTGACATAAAGAACTAATCAGTTATTTTTAAGAATCGATCTCATAGATAAAATTGTGCTAGGTTTTAAACTATTACTGATCTCATTTCTAACTCATTAGAGGCGGGGGGGGTCAACGACTCAACACCTGTACGTGATATCCCCTTCAAACCTCAAGCTCCCTCTTGAGAGTCTGCAGGGCCAAGCTTGAGTCACAAACCTTTTCAACTTCGAGCTGAGTTGCTCCCCCTTACTATCGACCCCTGACTCTCGAAGAAAATGCTCCGCTAACCTCATATCGGAATGGTAACGACAAGGTGGGCAAGAGGAGGAAATTTTATGGTACAAAACGCTATAATGATAGTCAGGGAACCCCAGTCATACTTCAACACATATATTATCTACGTCGAGTGAATATAAAGCTCGTGGACAACAAAGTCCAAGACCCGTCTGTCCTTTTCACCATCAGATTTCAAGATACCGGAAATTTCGATCCCGCATGATCTTTTATCCGATTTCTAGCCAGGAGGATCATTCTAGTTGGACGAGTTACCCGACTACCCCTAGTCCGTAACGATACTAGATGATTAGGTTATGCTACATTCACGGTTTACCCTCTGGATCAAGACTTTTCTGACATCCTGTCACGTCTCTCGAATTGTCCTGAAGCACACATCAGGGGCAGGGACTCAGTGCAGACTCTATAGAGCGGCGAGGGTAAAATTAATCAACTCATTGGTGGTAAATACCACTGATAATTTAATAAGTTTTACTCGGTCGACCTTGTACTCTTTCAAAGCACGCCTAACAGCAACAGAGTAAACTCTATTTTCTGTTTCCAGATTGATAGTTGTTGCCACCTCTACTACTGTTTTGGTCCCACTATCAGCCACCAAACTATCCAAATCTCGCATGTTTCGAAACGTTAACTTTCGGGGTAATCCACATACACACAGGTGGTGATATATGATCCAATATTTTATTGCGATATCTAGCCACTATTGATTCATTAGACACTAAAATTTTTGATACTTATTCTACATCTTTACCCTCATCGAGTAGGGTATTAACGGAGGATATCTGGTCTTGATAAAGTCTTCTCAACGTCAAAATACCCGAGAAATTGAATTAAAAAGAAGCGTAGGATTGCCGCAGATGTTCGATAACCAGTTAAACAGACTATGTAATTAAATTTTCTAGCTCATTAAGGTTCTGCCTCGTGATGAAACCACACGATCAAAAATTAGGAATGGTTACCAAATGCTAAGACCCCGGCAAATTGTACAATGAATGATTGTTTTTCTTAGATAAATATTGCTTCGCTTCTCGAAAAATGTTTTACAATCTAATTAAATGCAGAATTATTAAATTTAAAGTAGTTTTTGTTGAGTTATAGGAATACTACCTCTGTACACTATAGCATGGGTAATCCGATGTCCCTGTCTTAACCTATATATGGAATAGAGTGTTTTTTTTTTAATGAATCATATTGTATTGAGCCTCTAAATTTAAACTATGAGAATGTTAATTGTAGATATGTTTATGAAGAGCTAAGAGTTTTAAAATTAAATCAAACCATTCACATCAAAATTGAATCAAGCATGGTGGCAATATTACAGAGAAATGGACAGGTACCTTCGCTTTTTGCCTTTTCATGAACGGCCAATCAAATTTGGAGTCGAGAGCAGATCTTGTTCATTTCCAAAAAGAGCGAAGTTTTAAAAGCCAACCATATACTATTATGTCTGTCCGTAATACTTACAAAACTGTAAGATGGGTCGGATGGTGTAGTGGTATACCATCCGAGCTGGCCTTCTAAGTAGAGTTTGGGTAGTCTTGACACCTGCCCCACTTGAGACGGAAGACCACTGGTTCGAATCCAGTAGACCCTACCTTCTTAGGGAGTGAATTGTATACGTTGATGGAGGTACACTTGAACAACCAAAGGTTTTTTGAGAATTTTCCCTTTGGTGGATATTCACGGAAGATAAGCACAGGAGGTAACTTCATTTCTCGTAGTGGTATACGCAAATGCTGTTTGAGTGTGAGTGTCCAACTG
>JAHYSP010008756.1:10998-22257 GCA_019455505.1 Pleochaeta shiraiana | reverse complement strand
CTGATATCCATATGACCCGATTTTTTCGTAGAAATTCTTTTGTAATATGGCCCATAAAATGAGTTCCCTCATCACCATAAAATCCTACTGGACTTCCATCCCTAGAAAATTTCCACTCAAGACATCTGATAACTTCGTAACTTGTGTTTCCAATTGTTGCAAACGCTTCAATAAATCGAGAAAAATAATCCACTAGGACTAGAATATAGGAGACTGTTAAGTCCTTTCGATCATTGCTAACATAAAAACCTTCATCGAAATCAATGAGATAGTCTTCATCGTCATACTTTGCTACAGTAGGCCAATTAAGCTTGCAAAGCTCCTTTGCTGTTAAATCAGTTGCCTGAAGAGGACCTATGAAATCGATTCCGAATAAAATTTCTGGAGCGTCAACTTGAACAGGTGATTGAAGTTGCGAGCGTTGAGCGATACTATATCTCGCACATTTGATACAACTTGCTATATAATTTTGAACATCTTCAGTCATACTTGGCCAGTAATACAAACGTAATTTACGCATACAAATTGCAATCGAAAAGTATCCTTCCATGGAGTGTGCATACTTAAGAGTCCAGGGAACATCTTTTTTTAGAATACACCTCTTCATCACACCCCCTCGGCCAATAAAAACAAGCATGCCCCCATGTAAGGTGAATTTTTTTGCTTTACGTTTGAACGTCTCTTGTTGAATTGCATCTTTTCCAGTAGGTAAATTCCCTGTAGATAAAAATGTAAAAATATCTGCATACCAGGGGTCCTGAATGTATTTGTCAATAGGTTTGATATCCAGAGATGCAAGAACCAATCCCGGTGTTGAGTTACTGCAAACTGATACAACATCGGCCTGTGAATTACTATTACGTCGTTTTAATAATTCCTGATATCCTGCTTTACCATCCGTCCATATCCATTTCTGGTTTACGATATCAATATGTCCTAGAGAATCAAGAGTTTCATCACTTTTACACTCAGGGTCAGTAAATATTGTACGAGACAAGGCACCAGCCACTTTATTCCGCTTTCCTGTGATATGCTTAATTGTTATATTTAAACATGTCATCTCCATCTGCCATCGTGCATATATTCCCTCGGCTTGGGTTCGTAAAAACGTCGTGAGCGGCTTGTGATCTGTCATTACCTCACTTGGAGCAACAGACCTGTAGTAGTAGTGATATTTTCGCAAGAATTGTACTATTGTTAAAAGTTCTCGCTTGTACGTACCGTAGTTTAACTGTGCGCCGGTAAAAAGGAAGGAGTCAAAAAGAATAGGTACCTCAACAGTCTTAGAGTGACATGTACTAAGCTTTTGGTACTGAGTGATTACACATCCTGCACCAAACCCGCTTGCATCTGTATACAGACGACAAGGTAGTCTCCAATCGAAACCATGCATATCAACGACTTTACAAGCTTCATTTTTCAAACTCTCGTAAGATAACTGTTCAGGAGGTCCCTATTGCCAAGTTACTTTACCGGTAAGTCTAGCTAAAGGTCTTGCAATTTTCGCGAAGTTCTTAATCCATTTTCTAGTTATTTGAATAGTTGCCAGGAAGCTTCGAACAGCTGTAATATCTTGTGGAATCGGGAATGATTTTATTTTATCAGTACGATCATATTTCGTAGTTGAAATACCACCAATTTTATGTATCATACCTAACGCTGTTATCTCATCCATGAAAAGTTTTAGTTTTTTAAATGATAGCTTAAATCTGCTCCATGCCAGTCTTGGAAATATATGATACTCAAGAATTTCAAATGCTTTCTCGGTAGAGTCACTGCCATGAAACGAGTCATCCATATAAAATGCCATAATAGCAGGTTCACCATTTCTACCAGGTCCCAAAAGCGATGGTTCAGATCCGTCGGAATTATCAGGTCGTATTTCTTTAGGCAAAGGTGGAATCTCGCCCCAAAGCCTAAGCATACCTTCATTCATTGAAAAGCATGCACTTTGTGTTCCTTGGGGCATGGCACATGGTTGCAATTGGCCTACATTGGGGATAAAAAAAGCAAAGATGTATCCGTCATCGGGATGCAAAGGAAAAGACCAATAAGCATGTTTGAGATCAAATTGGCAAAATACTTTGTGTCCGGGAAACGAAAGGTATTCGTGAACCTCCTCGGTAAGAGATAGAGAATATCCAGGCATTTGTTCTTCAATGTGTGAATAATCAACAGCAAAGCGTAATTCCGGGTTAGGTCCCGAAGTACCAGGTTTCTCTGCAGGCCGCTGATTTGAATTCCAATCTGAAAATTTACCATTGGCTTCAATAGTTCGCTCAAATAATCTTCATTTCAACCCTTCCGAAACAGTCTTGTTAATCTAAAACTGCTCATTGGGAGTCCATCTCTTTCTGATTTTAGCTCTAAAGGGTTTGGTACCTGGTACCAGTCGAACCCTGTGAGTGAAGATGTCCGTAGGAGTAACATCCGATATCTCAACAGCATTTAGATCGCGATAAATGTAGAGAAGTCGTTTTACTTTAGGAATCAAAGATTCTGGGCACATCGGGCCAATTTGAATTTTTGAATCCTGAAACAATAAATTAACAGTATCTTCCGATTCTCTAGAAAGTTCACGCCTTTGGGGTCAACGTGTAGTTGGATATATCTGATCAACGGAAGGAAGAGTTCCAGGTGAAGCACCGAATGTGTTGGATTGCCATACTGTAGCTTCTTTGGGTTTAAATTTGGTATTGATACGAATTCTAGGTGATGTTGATTGCAGTGAAAAGATTCTCGTAGTATCGTTCCTTTTCAAATCACTAAGATAGTCAAATAATTGATTCCGCTGGTGGCCCATGCGCCTTAAATCATTAATACACGGATTGATTACGCCCGAATCGCAGATTGCTTGATATTGATTAATGAAACTTGGTAAGCCTGTTAGCACACTGATTTGGTAGTTATTATGAAATTGGTGCAGTTTATTGTCTTGCTTGGGACTTTCTAGTTTTTTGTCTCATCCGTACTATAATCAATTTCTTCGGAATCCGGATCCAGATCAGAATCAGAATTTTCAGGATAATTATCTCTTTGAATATTGGTCGAGGTCACTTGCTTCACAGGTAAAGATTTAGATATACCTTATCGCATTAACGAGCTGGATTTCTTATCTTTAGTATCCAACTGATCGCTTGATATATTTTTGTTGCCATTTAGCTCCTCGAGTTGTTTTTCTATAATTTCAAGTTGCCTTTTATATCGACTGTCCGTGGAGTAAAGAGTTAATGTATGAGACTTAGAGGTTGTAAAACGAGGAGTCTCGATAATTACCCGTTCTTCTCCAATCCCTTCATCTCCAATAGTTATAGATGAATTTTTAATATCAAGCACCGGGTTTACAATGTGAAGCCATGGTAGCCCAAGCATGATAGATTGATTATGGCCATTGTCATTATGTGGCCGAATTAGCGCGTCAGTCATACGCCATATACCACCTACTCTAATACTTATGCTGGCATATTCTTTGTGAAGGGTAGTATTTCCATCAGCTGTGCCAATCGCTATGCTCTCCGCCAATGGTCGACGAACAAAATTTAATTTGTCCACAAGCCAGTTTGCAATAACATTGGTATCTGAGCCTTGATCTGCCATTACATGTTGTGTGTCCATGTTTATTTCAACGCCTTGAGGACACTCATTGATGAAAACTAACAGTTTTGCCGGGAAGCGAAAGGCTTTATCATTATAAGAAACAGCTATTCCTTCTACGAGACCTTTTGAGTTGGAATAAGGTTTTCGTTGAACAGGCCTAATGGTGACAGCAGCGTTAAGTCCTGGATCAATATGTACTTGTTTCTTTTTCCGACGGTTAATTCGGGTGCCTAGTTTAACAAGGTGTCTTGTGAAGTCAGGTGAAATTTGCATTAAGTCCATCAAAGATAATGTCGGGCCAATCATTAGACTATTTATTATTTTTTTATAATCCATAGGTGCCTCTCCTTCCCTTCCGAAAATTTCTTGCAATTCCTTAGTACCACGCTTCGCTCTTGACTTCTTAGGGACAGTATCTGAAAAGTTACCCGAGGTTACGAACTCAGGTGTGGGCATATAAGAGTTAGAACCTTTTATCCTGTCATTTGAAATAGAAATAGCTTCAGGTTCCTCGAGATTGTCGTCATTATTCTCCCCTTCAATTCTAATTCTTTTCCGAATATTCTCGCTTGCTTGAAAACTAAATTCAACTCGTTGCTCGTTCTCATTTGATTCTTCATCAGTTTTGTCATCTTCACTATAGGTGTCAACAGTCAATGCTTCATTAGGAAGAATAGTGAACGCAGTATTTTGACGATTATAGGAATCCTGATTGCTTGGAATTTGGATGCTTGGATTATAATCACTACGATTTATTTGAGGCCGTGTTGTAGAATTTTGAAGATGCGGGGGATCATAAGCAGATGTTTCTTGTGACGGTCTTGGCTCATTTATCTGGGCTTGAGTTGGCATACGTTGAAATGCTCTATTTCCAAGTGGAGTTGTATTTGCTCCCGTGACTATAAGTACGTTACTACTCTGTTGTGTCTTTACTTCACGGATCAGACGTCGCAAAATTGATTGTTCCCAAGGTAGCAAAGGAGAAGTGTCTTGACAAGGTTTATTTTGGGGATGACTATAATGGTATTTACCACAAGTTGAGCAAATGAAATCGGTCGGGTGAAGAGGTTCAGATCCATTAACTATGGGATGCCGGGATTCCGTACGGTCATGCCAGTTCCGTCTATTACCTTGCTGACTCCTGAAAGGATCGTGAAAAACTTGAGCGGACGGTTCGATAGGAATAGCATTCGTACTGGTTGCAGGTCACATCTGCATAGAATTAACATAACCTGTTCGATCTAACGAATGAGCATATGAAACAAGATTCGAATAACCCGCAGTACGCGCTTGCTTATCGAAGAGGTCAAGAGTTTTCAATCGTTCTTGAACTTCGACTTCCTCCTTAATTCTTCTTTTCTGTTCCATCATTTTTACAGCGGTGTTTACAATAGTAATTGACCTTGCTAGGGAGTCAGATAAGAAAGCTTGTAAGTTAATCGCTTCTAGTCGGAGCTCTGCATTATAGAGACCGTATACAAATTTTGTTTTGATGCTGTTCAAAGTTCCGGTTTCAGGACCGCTGAGTTCAACACCAGGAACTTTATCCTTTACACCAAACTCATGAAGTAGAGCTCTTGCCCTAGATGAATATTCATAAAGTGATTCCTTAGGATTTTGCTGAAACATAGCTAGTTTGACATGTACATCCGATTCTCCTACAATGGCTGTGTTAGAGAATCTCGAATTAAAGGCTTCTTCAAATCGAACTAAATCTTCATCTGTAGCCTTTGTAGTATCTTCAAGCATTCTCCGAACAAACCCTGTCTGCTGGACCCGTCTATCTGCGTCACCCGCTAGTTGTAAATCAACGCAGTATAGAATGTTTTCAGGACTTAACGCTTTGTGCTGAGCTCTGAGTTCATGTTTAAGCTTTTTGGGCCATTGGGCACCATCTCTAGATTGAAATTCTGTGATGTTATCAAGTTTGATAACTTCGTCATTAGCCATGTCACTGAAAACAATTGACTGAGCCTCAATTTCTGATTCAATAGACTGTTCTTCTGTGTGTAAATGGTACTTGAGCTCTTCAATTTCTGATGGCTGTATTTTTAAAGAAGTATTTGGTAATAAACGTAAAGAATGAGGGATGAAACGACCGAATAATTGGAATGAACAAGTTGAAGTACCGAAACAAGGCTCTTGGTAATCTGCGTGTCGAGTTTCAACCACGTAAGGATGATCTAGCTCGCAATAATTTTGATTGCAGATGCTGTAATCACTATGGCAGAGTTGGGAACCTATGTCCACGGCCTTGAATATGAAAACGCGAATGCTATATATAAACTGAAAGGTAGAGCAGTATTTGACCTGCGGAACTTAAAGTGACGATAGAAAGACTTCGTAGAACTTAATGAATAAAGTTTAATACTTGTGTGCCTTGAAAGGTCTTGCGAATAGCTAAAATGAAAGGTACTAATAATATTAACTCATAGGAGATCTAAACTCGCAACAACTAGTTGTCCTAATAGCTGTCAAGATGATGCTTGTTGATTCCTGTCTGTAGAGTCTAAATACCGACCTTATTGAATGCGATGTAACGGCTATAAACTTAAATGGCTTTCTTTCAATTCATAAAAATTTTGACGGCTTAATACTGTAACTTAAAGAAGAAATAGGTGCACATTGGAAACTGATTTTAAATTCAATATAAATATAAATTAAATTGTTTTGCAGGAATATGAATTAACGTCTCCCTGCGTAGGTCACCAGAAAAAGTTGTATAATTAATAGTCAAGTCGTATTGTAAGTGTGTTATATATATGTACTTCCTTCCCCCCTTCTCTAATATATACATGTCCTAGCATAAGGCTTACTTGACACCTAACTTCTAAAGCCCTTTTCTAGTAGCTTACAAAACTGGTCGAATAAATCGCTAGTTTTCCTAACTTTGATCACAACTTTACAACATAACGTTAAAATCAGATTATTATAGCATAACATGAAAATTTTATTACTTTTCTATCGCTGAGCTAATTTTGAAGCAAAGAAAATGAGAATTGTTTATTCTGTTGTGGTCTTGGCGTTCTCAATTACTCTACCAGTTTTGCAAGCATCATATTGATATTAGAACTCAGATATCTTATCCAAATAAACCTTTTAATCTACAAAATGTTTTCTTTTTCATTTTGTAATTTCTTATTTTCTGTAATTTTAAACAGTCAAGAGAAAATGAATTAACCGATTTCCAAGCTAATATGTAGATGAATGGTGAAGATTCGACCTGTCGATGAGGTGATAGCTGCAGTAGCAGCGTTATTTGAAACTCAATCGAATTTATTAGATCGGTAAAAGATGGAATTTGAACTAATGCGTAGAAGAACTCCAACCATCATGTAAATAGGAAACATCCAGCCTCCGATATTAAAAAATGTATAGTCAATTGATTAATATTTTACTTATGTTCTCAAAATAATTTTATCCTGAATGAGAATTATTAAGATATTTATCAAAACAACTTTCTTGTTTATAGTAATATGAAAAAGTTATTTCCCGACCAAATCACATCCATCACCAGATTAGTCCATGACGGTAAATCAACGAGTGAGATTTCAGCAATAGTAGGATTCAGCAATGGCACTGTTGTAAAATACCGAAAGATGATAGTGAACGAAGCACCAAAATTGAAGAATGGACGGCCACAATAACTCAGCTAGAGATAAGCGAACAATAGCCCGTTTAATGGTGAATGGTGGCGCTAAGACGGTAGTAGGAGTGTCAAAACTGGTGAATTCAAAAAGAGAAGATAACGTTTCTGTTCAAACGATTTGGTGGGCTTTAAGGGAGCAAGGTCTGAAGGTAATAAAGAAGAAGAAGAAACCAAAGTTGTCAAAATATCACCGGAAAGCCCGATTGCGCTGGGATTTATGCCATGAGAATTAGACGAATGAGGACTGAAAAAGAGTGATTTGGTCAGACGAAACCAAAATCCACTGACTAAACAGTGATGGAATAAAATATTCTAGGACAAATACCCAAAGAATTTGCAGTCAAAAGCGGTTGAAGAGATCCTGAAGTTTGGGGGGCAGTCTAATGATATGGGGGTGTATGTCTTGGTATGGCATCAGTGTAATGGGCCGCATAGAAGAAGGAATGGATTCAAAACAGTTTTTGGAAATTTTATATAAATTTTTGGTACCTACTATGGATAGAATTACCCAAGAGCTTGACTCGGTACCTAGAACAGAGCTAATCTTACAGCAAGATAACGACCCAAAGCACACATCCAAGATGACAAAGGGCTGGATAGCTGCCAAAAATCTCAAGACTATAAGTTGGCCCTCTAAATCATCGGATTTGAATCCGATTGGGCATCTTTGGGGTCGGCTCAAGTGTCGACTTGGTAAGTATTCAGAGCCACCAAAAGGTATTCATGAATTTTGGGAAAGAATTGAGGCAACATGGCATAATTTAGAGCCAATTGAATTTCAAACTCTAGTTTAGAGTATGCCGTCGCGTGTTACGGCTGTAGTACAGGCCGAAGAAGATCATACCAAATATTAAAATGATGCTTACAAAACTGGTAGAGTAATTGAGAACGCCAAGACCACAACAGAATGAACAATTCTTATTTTCTTTGCTTCAGAATTAGCTCAGCGATAGAAAAATAATAAAATTTTCATATTATGCTATAATAATTTGATATTAACGTCATATCGTAAACTTATGATCAAAGGTAGGAAAACTGGCGATTTATTCGACCAGTTTTGTAAGCTACTGTATTTTCTTATTATGCCTCTGTAACTGTAGTGTTTTCTCATTAATTTTTTTCTTTAATTAATCTCTCTAGGCACTAAAATAGTAAATTCCATTTCATCTTATGAAATTTGGGAAAATATAGAAGTAGAAACATCCAAATGATATATCTCGTCCGCACTTGTTGCTGTCATGACTTACCAGCCGTTACTCGTTTAAAAAACAACTATGTCAAAATTACTCGATGCCTAAATGTTGTACAGCTTCTGCCAGTTTTGGAATATCATCAGCTGTATTATTCGCTCCACCCCATTTGATGCTTCCCACTAAAACAAAGTTAGTAATTTGTAATCTATCTCAAATTTTCGCACAAAATTTATGAATAGCAAAATCTAGGACCAGTTGTTGAGTAAAAAGACCACGAAAAATCGGCCTTTCCTGGAGATTGAAATAACTCACATTCATCAGTACTCCAAGCGCCTCCGATAACCCAACGATTTCCAGTCTGATCAACTTCCCTGCCCCAAATTCCTTCTTCCGTCCCGAGTTTCCTCGCCGCCATTTGAGTCCATGGATTTAGAAGGTGATATGTAGTGCTTACACCTAGACCCCATTTCGCGTATATCTCTCGCTCTTCGTCAATGATTACTTGAACTGCCCATTTACCTCCAAGAGCATTAAGCCATTTTTCTGTTGCTTCACTGGAACAATGTGAGACAGCTATGCATGAAATTTTTGGGTATTTATTCGCTAGTGTGCGAAGTGTAATAAATGTTTTCTCGGCAACTAAGATTTTATCAGTGCTTGTTCTATATTTGTAAATTTTGCCTTAGCTTCGATGTACTCACAAGGACAACCACAATGTCTTAAAAAAACCACTATTGAGGGTCTTCTACTGCCATCTTTTACAGGAAGACTGAGCTTTAGACATGTAGGAGCTCTTGTCCCTACAACGGGTGGAGTACCAATTTCAATAGGTGGCGGTGTTGGGGTTTGCCACGATTTTAATGCAACAGGAATTTGAATATTAGAAAATAGATTACCGAAAGTTGAGGGTCCATCGGGATCACGAGAGCCAGAACCAAAGAGGTTAGAAGTATCAGGTAATGTGAGTGCTGAGGATGGAATACCAGCCTTGCGAAGAGCTATCTTGGTCGTAATTTTGGAAAACATGATGTATAGTTTACAGGGAAATTTGAAGAGGATAGGATGAAGAAACTAACGATGAAGTCTGATAACTAGATAGATCATATCTAATACTGTACATCAGCTGTAGTAATGACGCTAATTACTCGGAGCACACAATATTTATTGCCACCGATTGAGTACACGCACGGATGATTCTGTTTGGGGCGATCTTTTGGAACTGACTCCCCCTTGGAGGTATACATTTAAGTTTTTGATCTTCTGTTTTGATGCACAATAACACACATGATAGTTACAAATCATCCAGGGCGAAAAGCAGTTAAGTTTGATGTCAATTTATTTTTTCTAGCAGATATCTGTTTCCTAGGGTGTAAAATTTCATGGACCATCTTTCTTCTTGAATATTTTTCTTAAATCGCACTATAAAAGGTTGCAAACAGTCCCTAATTATGGCAAATTTACATGAACTAAAACACAAGCTTTCAACAATTCGTTGTTTCAAGTGTTTTGGATTTTAATCATGTTTTCATTACATATACCCAATACATGTTTGTTACCAAAAATCGAGACCTTTTATTGAGAAACCGTTTCAGTTCAGCCCCTGTTATGTCGCGCCGGTTAGGTGTAACTAGTTGAATAAAGCAACATCTTACAATCGAGGAGCTAGATAAAATATGTCATGAACGTCGCATGGCCTATTAGGTTTGATTAGATTAATTGTGCAAACTTACTTTTTCCAACATTTGATTGTGCAGTCAATTAAGGAAGAAAGCTTTCAGATCAGATCAGATTTTTTTTGTAAAAATCGACGTCTAACTTAAACAGGGGTAAATGAAACCTGGAATAGTCTGCCATGGAACGTCTGAGTTCCAAAACTTGAAAACAATTTCTTTCACTACTTCCTATCTTCGTATTCTTCATGTTATGTGGACTGTAAATTTTAACACAATGTATTTATAACTTCTTCCTAACATTCTCGACACTTTTGATATTTACTGGCACGCTCAACTCTCAATGAAATAGGAACTTCTCAATATTCTAACACTTATCATAAAATATATCAATATAAACAAATTGATTACATCTACAGTCATTAACTAATAAAAAATAAGACCTTTTGTTTAGGGTGACAAGTAGGACATCTTTATTGACCGAAATCGCGCTGATGACTTTCTCCTAAGTGTGGCAATCGTCCAGCTTGGATGTTTCATGACTTATATGGAGGGAGAGCATTTGGCACGATTTGGGAGAGAAAATGTGGGGCAATCAACTCGACGGGATATAACGCACACTTAATTTAATAATTCGAGGTCTTTTTCAACAATAATTGGGCCTTCGATTGTTCACTATAGTTTCAACTCGACAACTACCACGCCGTGAGTCACGACAGACCGAGGAGAAATTGTTATGATCCTGATCTGCTAATATCACGTGACTCTACTTTCAGTATCAATTAGCCGAGGCAGGCGATATTAGTGTCCATGCTGAGTAATCAATATAAACATCAGACTGAAATATGACTTGCGATAATTCTTGGTGATTACAGAAGAGGAGCTGTGGATCACTGATTACAGTACAACAAATGTACATCTGAATTAGGCTCAACTCATAACCACAGTGATTACGGGTATTTTGGATATGTTTATAATAGTAAGATAGACAGGTACATTCGTAGGGGTAACTTTCTCTGTTTATTTTAGTCTATTTACCATTTTCTTTTTTTCTTATATATACAGAGTTTCAGGCCATAAAATCGACCCTGTTATATACAGGCTATCAGGGTCAATTAGTTTTGCTTGCATAATGGCCTATATTTCCATA
>JAHYSP010008752.1:2434-18757 GCA_019455505.1 Pleochaeta shiraiana | reverse complement strand
AGATGACATCACAATTGTCACCTACATATATAGATAGCAGGAAGTAGATTTAGGAGGGAGAGACAGAATAGAATCACTTTATGGATAGTTTAAGACTTCAACGAGTGAACCCCGTTAAACCAACAGAAAAGTAGAGAAAGCAAATGTTGATATCCAATGTTTATAAGTATGAGAATGAGAAGCTAATCCAGCCTTGCGCAACATTGGTTTACTCGCCTGAGTAATCGCTATTAAGAATCGAACGCCAGGAGCTAGTGGTTACAGTCCGCATTTTTTGTTGTTTGGTACTCAGCCACCCAAATCTTACAATGCTCTATCTGCGTTTACAACATACACTCGCAATCCATCTAAATATGAGGACCTGGCTTTTACAAGGGATTTGAGAAACCTGCACGAAGCTCTTTTGGCTAGAAGTCATGCTTCTGGTCTACGTGCGAGTCATGATGCCATTAGAGCCTATAATCAAGGAAAAAGGCTGTAGTACGAGTCTACGCGCCAGGAGATTTGGTATTACGTGTTCGACAAAGACAACATAAGCACGAACCTTACTGTGATGGGCCGTGGGCTATCGCCAGTTGCCATCCAAGAAATACTTATACGCTACGTAATCCAGGAGGTATTGTTTTTCGGGCTGAATTGAAACACAATGGCAAGAAACTGTTTCCGGCTTATGTTAAAGATGGTCGTCCTGTACGCAGCTTTTGGTACGCCAGCAAAAGGCTTTTGGAAGAAGACCGAGCACGAATGGGCAATCTATTAAGAATGGAAGAAGTGAATTAAATTTATTATTCAGTATTTATTTATTTTAGTTAAAAGATAACTATACCGACTGTAGACAGTCCATAAAAAGAAGGGGGATGTTGTGGATCCAATAAACTGAAATAATACTCACTTAATTTGGTATACAAATATTCGTAATAAGATTTAGACAGAAAATAAATAAGATCTTGAATACTGAATTGACTTCGCTGCGATGTGATAATACGCATTAGTGTGAGTTACCAGTGGGAGATCTGGCCGGCAAGAATACACAATGTCATCATGAGCATGTGATGTATGATTATGTAATCATGTAACTGGTGTTAATTAATTCACCATCTTAAGCACATGTAGATGGTTATATCATCATCATCACGTGATGTTCATTATGTTATCATAATAACACTCTTACATCATAACATCATCTTTGAATGATATTTGCTTGTGTCAACAAAATCACGTGACAAAACATTATATAAGCCTTGATCTATAATCTAGCTTCTCTGTAAAATATTATCTTAACTTGATTAGGTTAGATATGATTTTTTATGTTTTGTGCAGATAATACTTGCAAAAGGATTTATATTCTAATATATCTTCCTCTCTACGAAGTTATGCAGTTGTTCCCCAACCAGGTAAACCTCATCTCTTACTTTTAATTTCCAATTCTTGACCCACCCAGTCAGAGTCCAAAGCAGGAATGCAAGGGCGCATAAACAGAGGCATACAGGATAAGAGTATCTATATGCGAATATATGTTTCTCGGGAAAGCTTTTTAGCAAGGTCAATACTGTGACTCTCGCAAGAGCCCAAGGATACAAGAGTGCAGTAGAGAGTAACAATGCACCAGGGAGGATGAAGCTACGTGTCGCAAGTCGTGCATCTGGGTTCAGATAACCGTGGCGAATAATAGCACGAAGAGATTGTGCAGGACGAGAATTTTCATGCCAGAGAATGAGACGAATTGTCAGCTTGACGTACAATAAACCAAGGGTCCAGCTCTGAACAAAATGAACTACATGCCTCTCTCCAATCGCAAAATAGGTATGTAATGGAATGACTAAGTAGAATTCGATCAAGAAGGCAAAGAGCGTTGGCAATATTAAAATAAACGCAGTATAGGTCCAAGTTATACTGATAGCTCGAGTACTAATTGAGAGTACGTAGCTTAAAATCTTTTTTGGGGTTTCAGCATCAATTGCAAGTGCTTTTTGAGCTCTTGAAATCATAGTCTTAAAATGTAAAACACAGTAAATGGCCAACCCAAGAATGTAAATACCAATCGAGAAAGCATAAGCATCATTTTTGTGAACTTGAATTGGGACAATTTTAGCAAATACCATTCGGCCAAGGACTAGAGGTATGACTGTGATTCCAACTCCTGTAAGAGCTGCGAAGACCCAAATTGAGAAAATGAAAATACTAATTCGAAGGCGGAACCAAGGAGGAATATAGACTTGTTTGCATAAGTTGGAATCTTTGCCATGAATGCCATCATTCCGATCAGGTTTTTGGTCTATTCTGTTATTCATTTCATTCACTTCCAGAAAAATACTAGAGCCTTTTGGTATTCTGACTTGATCCGAGGCTGGTGCCCTCACATATCGCCCGTCTTTACGATAGTAAGCTCTCCATTCTGGGTTTTTTTCGAATACACTTTTCGGATCATCAGAGTCGACCATCAAATACGGATCACCTTGACTTCCTTGGAGGACATCACCCCAGGTTTTCCGAACAATATGACCTTCTTCGTCTAGCTTTCTTTCGTCAAACATAAACCATGTAAGTCTGAGTTTTCGCGCACATTGACGAAACCACCACCTATACATAGCGTGTAATCTAGTTGAAGGTTCAAAGAACTTGACAGCAAGAGGAATCAAAAAGTTATAAAACAAAAGGTCAATGGGGAATTCCATAACCGGCTCATTGGACGACCAATGTATTGGCAGCACACCTTTGAATGCAAAAGATATCCCCCAGATCACACCACCGAGGCAAACCAAGATTAAACCACCGTAAACGAGAGCGCTAAAGAGAATTTTTTGAAGTTGTGTCGTCACATTCCGTTCCAATACGTCTCGGACTGGATGAAATGTTGGATCATCAGGATCTCGAATGAAATCTAAAAGACTTGTTAGCTAATTTTAGCATAATTTCGACTGAGAACTTACACAAGACACCTTTTCGCATTATCTTTCGACACATTGACACGAAAAGGGCAAAATGAAACATGTAGCAAGTCCCTACGAACCAATGAACAAAAATAGAAGTTAGAGGTGACTTGAGAGTGAAGAAAACTCTGGATAGTACTGTAGTATTTTCGAATAGCGGAAGGAGAGCAATATCGAGTAGCAGGCCACAGTAAAGAGGGAAAGCAAGCATCTCGATGCTAATTATCAATATTACTTTCATAACACCACCAGCTTGATTAAGAAGTTCAATTATCACTGCCTCCAAATTACGACCCGCTTGTCCAGATGAAGAGAGTGATCTTTTTCTTACGTATAGAGCTCCTAAGACATAGAGAACTACGTAGCCCAGGAGAATCGCACAGAACCTATCTGTACCATTCCAGATGCTCTGATCTAGGTCAGTCGGAGTTGAAACTCTGGCACTATCGGAACTTATCATCCAAAGGTCTGATTTGACAAGTGATCCCGAGAAAGATTTCAATAGTTCTGTCATTTTGATGAATGAGTCTTTAATAATCGATGTTGTAGTTTCCAAGGACATGTAGTAGTTTCCGGTGAATATATATATAACCATGTCTCCAAGCTTTATGAGAAATTTAGTCAATAAGTTTCGAATAGTAACCAAGGACTCATGACAAGCAGCTGACAAAATAGACATTTCAGAATCTGTGATATATATGACATTATTGAAGGTAGCGTTTTTAATATTTTGGAAAGCAGCAGATGATATGTCTGTTGCAGCAGAAGCAAGAAAAAATGCTTGAGAAACCATTGAAGACGGCCTCAGTCCAAAATAAGAAGACCACAAATTGTATATTTGGGCAAAAAATTGAATTAGGAGAGAAAATAAAAGGCCTAGTATTGTCAAAGCAAGATCTTGCATGAACGCTACACAACCAAACAGAACTCTCACTGGTACTATGAGAGCAGTTCCAGGGTTGGCCATTATAAGTAGTGATAATCTCCCGATATTGTAAGGAGTCCAAACACCGATGGAAACGGTAACCCCTAAAAGCAGGGCACTGAATAAAGCATTTTGTATGAGACTAAATAATGGACCACGCATGCCAAGAAGTTCCATAATACCATCAAAATCTTCAGCATCTTCAATGGCATCGGGATCATTAGGATCCATAGCTGCGGCAATAGCTGGTTGTTCAAATTCACGGTCATCTTCGTTATTGTTTTGTTGCTCCATGGCAACAACATCAGCTATTGGCACCAAGGGGGCCTGGTCAATTAAATCTTGAACAGCCTCATCATTTGTACCTGTGTATTCACCTGGTCTATATTCCTCGACCTCACCCCATAGGAAATCGACAATCTTACCAAGAAAGTTTTGGGGTACTGGTTCGACTGGTACTGAGTCTCTGGTTTCGAGGGAGTTGGTGTCACGCTGCGTAGAGTCAGACTGAAATAAACCAGATTGGAGACCGATGGTGTCAGTAGCATTGGTATTTAAATTATTGGCAGATTCTGGGCCCCCACTAATCATAATATTTTGCTCCATTATGTCCAAGCGTGTGGGTTTCTCTGCGTTAGACTTATTGAATTCTTGTCCATATGTAAAGTTCCTTAGATTATCATTTCCTAAGGTTTCGTATTCAACATTTCTTTTGCTGTTTAAGATCCTACTATTCACGATTTCTGAATTATCTTCCATATTCGAATTTGGAATGTCGGTTTTTTTTGCCTTGATCGAGTCTTTGTCTATCGATTCTAGTTTTGAAACTCCCTCTTTGTCCAAAGATACTCTAGGGAAGCTCCAGCTATTTGTAGAGAGTGGAGATGGTCCTTTGCGTTGAGGACTATCACTAATGGACCTTGGTCGTGAACTGCTCGCGGTATTATTTAGTTCCGAAGATATGAATCTAGGGGAGGTTTCATAAAACAAAGGCTCTTTATTCAAACTCATTTGTGACTTTAAATGATTGGCATGAGGGTGTTGTGAATCTTCGTAATCTTGAGCTCGAGATTTTCCTTTAAACTTAATCGTCCCAGCATCAGTTTCTAAGGAGTTTGCAACGACAGAAGAGTTTTGACCTATCAAATGGGATTCTGATTTCATTTTAGTAAGCTCAGATCCAGCGATCAAGTTTTTTGGTTCTTCAAGTCCTGAAACAGCATAATGATTTCTGTTGTTATCAGAAGTGCTTAGTGAACCATGTTGGTAGACCTCATCAATACGATCCGGTGATGATAAGGAACCACGAGAATATATTTTTGAAGAGCAACGACTGGCTTCTGTTGGATTTTGTAGAGTTTTCAAGCCATTCAAAAACGTGCTAAGCTCCTCAGACCTTCCCTCTGCTTCTATGATCCTTATAGCTTCCTTAGGTTCACCTTCAGCACGTCTCCAGATATCCAAGAATTCTCCAGCTGTGTGGGGCTCATGAGTAGAGTCTTTTCGGATCTCAGCTGTTTTCAATGATGCATTTCTAATTGGTATGAATGGTTCTATTTCATCATTTTGGCCCTCATCAATCAACTCATGGTCGTGGTTTCTTCGCCTAGCGTGTGTTACCGGATCTTGACCACGTTCATTTAAATTACCAGCATCACCCGCTATCTCAACCAATGGTGCCGGGTTCTGTTGCTCGTTTCTGGGTCCTTCGTGAGCGGCAAATTCAGCATTAAATCCAATACCCATATTTATCCCAGGTTGTTGTTGTACAACCCATTCTCTGATCAAAAAGACCAATACAAAACAAACGATAACCAGAACTGTGATTATATAACCTTCTGCTATATTAATGATGAGCTGATTGAAGAAAGAGTTTCTTGTAAGGTTCTGAAAGAAGGATATATCCCCTAGAAGAGATGAGTTTCTAGATTTAATTGGTAAGCTATTAATGTCCAATGCAATTTTGGATATAGCGTTGAACTGAGTTCCTAGTCCATGGTAGAATGATTTGAGAAGACCGTTAACAAGATAATCAGAGATTGTGGTATTCAATAGAAGTGGGGTTGGAATCAAGAACCCAGCTAGCCTGTCTACAATAGATACTGTTTCGTCATAACTCGTCATATTTGAGTTCATTTGTGATCCTAGTGAGGTAGAATTGATCATCAAATTTGTAATATCCAACGAATCGACCGTTTTCATTACTTGCGTAGCATTGAGGTCTTCAGTTAAATTAGATGACCAGTTAATCGATGACCATCCACCATCGCTGAACCAAAAAAGCAATCTCCAAACTTGTCTTATTGTATAAGGAAGAATTCCAAGCCACACCATTGCCACAAGACAAGTCCGTAATAAAGTTCTTGCAATCTTAACTGTATGTATGAGAATGTGTCGGATCAGTACATGTAGAGGTAAAGTCGGAGGCATGGTAGGTGAATATAATTTTGTAAATCGGAAGGCAGTTTTGCAAAGCTCGCAATGCTTCTTTTGAGAATGTGATAGCCATTCCATTAGGCAATCTTGGTGAACAAATTTAATACTACCACTACACTTGCATGGATGATAAAGCATCTCTGAATCGCCTTCCCCTCGACATATTCGACATGTATCTGGCTCTCCTGCTTTTTCTGCGCCACTGTGGTGATATTGGGCATCGTTGTCTTCGTCCATGATCTCTGATATGAGGCCGTAGTTGCTATCCTTATGTTCAAAAGTTTTGAATTGATCACAAGATACGGTACCGGATGAAATAAGGTATAATCAAGGGTCCAGTAGGGGGTATTCTTTGCTTATAGAAGAAGCTTAAAGGCAAGGCCTTAAAACCAAGGTTGTAGAAACATTCGAATTATAGATTGGATAAATAGATAGGCATATATAGAAACGATATAAACAGGCGTTGTTTTGATACGATCAGCTGAAAATCTGAGTGGCTCATATACTAGTTGCATGACGCCACAAGATGTATGGAAGATGAAAGATGCATGGGTCTTCTGACCACGTGATACTTCGAAAATTGGACACTTGCAGAAAATCTGACCGGATAACAATAAAAATAACTTATGGGCCTTTACAATTTCTCAAAAACCTAAGAATAGTTATAATCATGCTAAAAATATTCCGAAAAAAAAACTATTCTAATTTCAATTAACCCGATCGTCTCGCTCATTGAATCGAATCCATCAAATCTCTATGACGGAATTGATACTACCTCGCTAAGAACTTTACTTAGCGTAAATTGTACTGCAACAACATGATCATGACTTGCCTGAACCGAAATTGTCATCCGTAACTTACGTCTTGTTCTCGCTAGCTTTGTTATCATTGATGGCTGAAGTCGACTTTTTCTTCAGATATTCTAATCAACTTAACTTCTCGCCCAAGTCATCCACGTTCTCGTTTGCTTTCAAATATCATTCGTTATAAGTCTTCGTTTTGTAATCTTTTCCCACAAAGCAAATTTTCGGAATATCTTAAAGCTTTACCAGCTGCATGTTATATAAAATGGCTCTAGACACCGGTGGGAAGTCTTTGGACCTCAATCAATTGATTGGGCAGCCTGCAAGGCTCAAGCCAGTAAAAGTGAAGAGGAAAAGAGGATTCTGTTTTCTAAACACTATCTTCCGGTACGTTTCTTCCTTCATTAAATTTATCTCATTAACTAATATGCTATAGGGTAATCACTTGGTTTTCTATATTGACAATTTTATTCCGTTGTCCGTCTACAATTGATCTACTTACAGAAGAATCCCCTAAAATCTGTAAACCATACTTCCAAGTAGCGGATCTAGTGGCTCCAACTTGTCGACCATATTTTCAAACACATGCTGAGCCATATATCGATTTGGCTCGCCCTTATTATGATAAGCTTGAAAAGCGAATTATTATACCAGCAACAGGGCTCGGGAAAAAGTACGGCTTACCAGTTTTGTTAAGACTAATTGAGTCAGGAGAAGCCTACTGGCAAAAGTATTTACAGCCATTTGCTCGGCAATATCGTGAAGTTTTAATCTATCAGTACCGTCAAATCATTTATCCTTATTTGGAAATTGTATACTCAACCGTCTGTCCGTACTACAACATCATAAAAATAACTTCATTATACTATTACTCTGAAATAATTCTTCCTACCTATTATTTTCTTCAACCACAGATTGTCAATGGATACATCACAGCTAACAGTTTTGTAACCAATACTGCCTATCCTTGTGCGCGGTGGGCATTTACCACTAGCAAGATCTTTCTGAGCAAAACTGTGGGGCCCAAACTAAAAATACTGTATATTGAGAATGTAGAGCCACAACTGGTCAAAATCGGAGAGCGACTGGGCAAATATCGAGATGGTCGAAAAATCAAATCTGTTGATGACGAGGTTCAAAGGGATGATCACGTTTTACACATCTTTGTTCAGCGCTAATTTTCTTGCAGCTCCCTTCGATTTTCAACCCAAACTTATCCTTCGGTTTCATCAATCAAATCACATTCCTCTTATTCTTCGATTTTGACCAAGTGCGAAAATGACGATTCTGTTGCTACACCCGACTCGAAATTAGATAATCGTGACAATGCCCAAAAAATTGTTGCGCAGGATTTAAGAGATTGGCAAGAAAAATTCTCTAAAGCTGCTGAGGAGGGTGCCGATGAGCTGGAAACTCGAATCACAGAGATCATAGATCGATTAATGCTTGACCAAGTAGAAAATGTGGGGAAATCTCTTCTCGTGGAACTGGAAGAATCTGTAAAAATTGGTTTGAAAAACGTTAAATCTGGAATTTTGTCAGTAATTAAAGACTCGGAGGGTGGGATAAATACTAGTGAGGCTATTCCCACTATAGTACAGAAAACGGATCATATCATCAAAGACAAAATCCAAGCAATACGGATATGGAGATACGCGCATGATCAAGAGATGGTTAGTCTTACTGATAGGGCGGTCTCAGATACTCTCGAAATCCTTGATACTATACGAGATGCTAGTTTACAGGAAATAGGAATGCGATGGGCTTGGACGGATGGTATAACTTACAAAGACTGGATCAAATATCACAAGTTGAAAACAAAATTCGCAGAGTGGCGTAAAGATGTCGAGCAAATTAGAGATGAACATCCCGGATTTGCTGAGGCTCGTAAAGCTTTGGCTAAAGTGGAGTCGAAGGCTCTTAGTATCGCTGAAAATTCTGCAAAACAACTAGCATTACTCAAGGATATTGGGAATTTAAAGCTATCGGCAAAAGATTTCAGTGACGATTTCATATTCCCAGGCATACCTGTCGCTGAAACCAATCAAGGTCAAAATGTCTTGACCGAGGACTATGATTTTAAAGATAAATTGAATTTTTTGGCCTCTAACTCAAGAGTTTCACCTTCTAGAAAGCTTCCACCTGGCTCTCATCCACTGCCAGAAGATGAGGAAATTAAAACTAGAGACACAACCATACATTTAGATGGAAGGGGATCTTCTCTAGTAGATTTAGAATTTATTGCCTCGATTTCCTCTCTCGATTCAGAGCCTCTCAATAACATGGACCTTGAGAATTTTGAAACATCATTTAGCATGACTAAAGGAACCACATGTAGTGACAAAGATTGCGAAGTCACATCCCCCTCAATATTAAGATCCCAAGTTGATCGATTTCCTGAGACCCTAGGTCAATCTACAGCGGTCACAAACCCCATAATTTCATCGAACTCAGAATCCGAAACAGCTTTTCCTACTGGATCGTTTTCCTCTGCTATATCCTCAGAATCGCCCGAGTTGCCCCACAATGATAATTCTGACGTCAAGTTACAGCATTTTGAAATTTAATAATTATTTGACTGTATTATTTATGTCATTCAGCCAGTCAGGACTTGAGAAATATACTCCATTAGTTCTTACATCATATTGCTTAACCTCAGACCGATGGTAATTCCCTCACATTCAGCTATATCTAATAACAGATAATAAAGATAACAGATAATAATGATTACAAATAATAATGATTACAAATAATAAAATTTGTCTGGGACAAAATTATATAAAATGCATAATCGAAATAATTTCGAAAGTGAAAAGTGAGAATTAACATTGGTCGATCCTCTCATTGCGTAATATGAATGGTTATCGAGTCATTCGTTTTTTTAACCTCATCACTCTAAAGCACAATTGTTCAATCTTTAACATGTAAAATAAACTGTAAAAGTCGAGGTTCTAGAAATTTCACTTCTTCGGTTATTCAGATGTTTTCGCAATTACACAAATACTTTCACAAGTGCCATATTGTCTTTAATTTGACACCAAAATATTCGGAAGACACCTACCTGCATATCTATTATTATTAATTGCTATCTACATATTCATCATCACAGCACCTCTCGTCCTTAAAAAAATATTAAATTCCTTCGCTTAATGTGACTATCAAAACTCTGAATAACTTAATTATTTTACTGTGATTATTGCTAAAGGCTGGGGTTGGTATTGTGTAATCTGGTTTATTGATGATACATTTCCGTCACTTGAATTTGCGAGGATTTCGAGCACTTTTTGTTTGCAGTCAAAGGAATCGAGTGATGCTGGTGATAACAGAGCAAGCCTGAATAATTATGATTAATTATCTACGTCTAGAGAATAAAGCGCCAACGATACTTTCTCTATTGCTGTATATTTTACATAATTGTGATCTGGATTGCTCCAATTCTAGTCTAGACTTCTCGACAGATAAGTAACCCCGCTAATTGAATCTGAATGCAGGATTGGCACAAGACAGTATACTTCACGTTTAGCCCAGTAACATGCAATAAGCCTTTAACCGTTTATTATCCAACGAAAACGAATTAAATCTTTGTTAAATCTATCAAAAAACATCTACAACCAGCCACACGTTCGATAAATTTACATACCAATTTGTAAATTTGCCAGCTTGGGTAACTGTTTGAATTCACAACTGGAGCATGACTAAAGCCTCTCTCTGAATGCTAAATGTTTCTGAATTTTGTTTGTTTCCCTCGATACAAAAGTAGCATGCCCTCGCTTAGCATAGGTAACCTTATTTTTATATTTTTGGATCTGCTATTCAGTCAATTTAAATTTAGAAGCTAAAAAATATGGCTCGCACAGGGTGGAGAGAGTATTACTCGACCCGTGATCGGCAGTATGTTTTGCCAGTGAATGGTAAAGTTTTACTCCCGCCAAGCTGTACACATCTATCGCTTAGGTAGCCGCCAAAGCTGAGTTCATGTACCCTCGATTGCTCTAGGGTCTGTCACTTCAGTAGTGGAGTTGCAGCACAAATAGATTCAAAACCCTAGGGGAAGGTAATGTACACCTCTTCTAGATTTATGTTTGTCCCTAGTCTCATTCAAATTTATATTAGACTAGGGACAAACTTGATCACTTAAGGGGTGTATATCCCAAGCTGTGTATAACGGTCGGACCGTAAGAACGACGTAAATCTCTTTCTCAATAGAAGTTACTCTTAAAATCATTGATTATGGTCAAAACACCTACAGGCACTAATCTATTAAAGTAAAGCTACATTCCGGCATGCAGTTAGAATCGTACCGATTACTATCTACTTTGCCACAATCTCAAGCTACTTACTGCTGCTTATTTATCAAAGCATTGAGCATTGAGCATTAGAATAAATTATATATAGTATAGTACAGTACTTATACACCCTCTGTACATTTTTATCGTAAAAACCTAATATTTTTTAGGATCTTAGCGAGGGAGTGTAAAGTAAAATACGACACACTCAATTTTCTAAATTTGCGATAGTCTTACTCAGAATGTCCGAAATCGATTTCGCTTAGCGATCTATTCTGAGATCCACAAAAAAATGAAATTTTTACAATACTATGTCTGTCCGTAATACTTTCAAAACTGTAAGATGCATGCATATCAGTTAGGGTATGATGCGGGATCTAGTGTCGATCCTCTATGAAATCCATTTTTGGCAATATATTCGGACACGATAGAAGAAAACTGCTTATGCGCCTCAGAAAATTTATGCTTGGTGTTTGTGGATTGGCGCAGAAAAGGCCCTGCTAGCTCCTGTGTAGCCCTGCTCGGACCCATTTTAGCCCCAGAATTATACCCTAGAATTTATTTATGTATCTTACAGTTTTGTAAATATTACGAACAGACATTGTAGAAATGTACAGAGGGATTACTGATATTGAATCTTGTGAGATCGCAGATTTTACGTTTTTTTTTCTTTTTCTCATTTTCATTTTCATGATCGATCAAATTTTCGGGGGTAAAAGTACAAAAAAAAGAGTAGGTATCGTATCCAGGAAAAATACGATTTATTTTATTTCATTTTTTTTAGACCAAATTTCATATTATTGTTTCTACATCAGTATTAGACGTCTAAACGCTTCTATTTCTATTTTCTATACTCTTAGGGTTTTGGAGATGACTCAAAAATCGATTGTTACAAAGTCTTAGGTCACAGGTTTGAGAGAAATTGGTTGGTCTCTGAGTGCCATTGCTTGTAATCTTAGATTGGCGAGATCAACCGTTCCAAGCATTTCTAAGAGGTAAGAGGAGCGAGGCAGTCACCTAAATTTGCGAAGCACAGGTCGCCCGAGACTTTGAGATGATTGCACGAATATATATTGGCTAGGAAGATGTTTTACTGATCATAATCGAGATTACGACTATTAAGGGGTAGTAGTCACTTCTAAAACTTAATGCGAAGGAATAGTCTCATGTAAAAATTGAAAGGTTAGTTTAAGAATAATTCTCTAGAGGGAATTGAATTAGAAAATTGCTTTGTATTGTAAATCTACTCATAAGTTTAAGACATGAGCCCCTGTTCCCCTTCACTCCACAGACTCTCCCCCTTTATGCTTCAAATTAATTCCCGGGTTAAGTAATCTCACAGTCAGGTAGTCTATGTAAAAATTGATTCTCAGAGGTTTAACTAGTGAGAATCCTGACCAATCGGATTTCTCTATTTTCCGGTTCATTTCTATATTCTGTACATAACCACTCGCCTAATTGCAGCCTTGTGATTTGTAGCAGCATGCTTCATAGATCTAGAATATGCCACTCCGTCAAACCATGAGCCGATCACCTTTGATCTAGAGAATCTAGACAATAGACAGGACAGCATTGGGCCCAACAAAGAGGTCACCTGGTGGGTACTGAAAGATTTGATCATCGGTCAAGAAAAGACTATGGAAGATCATTGGAAAGCCATTGCTCTGGATAATCCACCGGTTTTGGCAACTAGTAGCATAAAAGCGCTCAATTTTGAGGCACAATGAATTTTCAGACACATTGTCATAAATTTTCGACCACAATTGCAAACAAACCCCTTCGCGTCTATGCAAGGTCAAAACGCTGGTGGAATAAAGACTTGAGCCAGGCACGCTCACAATATAAAGCACAGCGGCGTAAATTTCAAACCCAAGAAATCTTACTGGAAGAATATAAAGCTCACCGAAATGCATATTGCCGAAAAATAAAAAAACAATGAATTAGTGCCTCGAGAAGTGACTACATGGAAACGAAGAACCACCTAAACAAGGGCTCAAGGACGCAACAGGTAACAACAAACTCCAATCTGTACAGACTTGGCACGAGGGCAACGAAAGGTGTTGGACGGCACTACAGCAAACAAAATCCTGGTCCAATTTAATAATACCAGCTCTACGCGATTCATAAAGGCGACTTGCCACAACCTCTGAAGAAAAGGAAGAAATAATCAGGAGAGTAATCTACCCGGAGCCTTATAGCGAAAACTCTTCAGAAATGGCCCAAATATAGAGAGCCACCCACGAAAAATTGACGAAATAATTGGTACAGAAAGCGATTTTTCACCGGTTAATCAAAAAAGTACCAGGTCCAGATAGAATTAACTTTCGCGCTCTACGCCTGCTGTAGAAGTCAGACTAAGAGCGCCTTTTCCGACTAATCCGACATTGTGTAAGACTGGGTCATCATCCACACGCTTGGCGTACAGCGAAGAGAATCTTCCGGAACTTAAATGAGGTTGATTTGGTGCAAGTCAAATCATACAGAATAATCAACGTATTGAATAGCTTAGAAAAAGTCGCGGAAAAGGTTGTTGCTTAACTAATTTTAGACTCATGTGAACTCAGCGGGGCTTTAAATCAAGGCTAAGTGGGGTGTCAAAAACAGCGAAGCTGCATTGATTCAATGGCCAGAGTTATGTCGAGAGTAGAAGTGGCATGGAGTACGTCACGGATTAGCTATAGAAACAATGAGCATTCAAGTAGATAGTAAGTAGTTTATAATTCAACCATTGAGAGAAACTTACGGGAGTTCTCTCCACACACACACACATACACATATACATACCCCCTGCATAACTCCTTCACTCAAGTTACAAAATAAGGCTTTTGTAAGCCATTCTAGCAAAGGAAAATCCTCAAAGAAACAATTAAGCATTCTAAGAATTTCGATCATTAGTTCCGAAGGCTCGTTATTTTTAAGCTATAAGATTTCGGAACTATCAAGCTTTAAGGTTTCGAAATTACTTAATGACCGTAAAGTATTTTCATGGTCTCTCGTAGGAGTTGGCCCTAAATTTGGTGGTATCTATAATTTACATTGCAGACTACAGGTCACTGACTGCTTCACAGCCGTAACAGAGCAAAAAAAAAATATAGCAGCGCTACTACTCATGGATGTCAAAGGTACTTTCGACGTCGTAAGCAGAAAAAGCTCTAGACGGGAATGCAGGAAATAAGATTGGACAACAACTTACTAAGTTGGGTCAGGCCATTTCTGAAAAAGTGTTGACTACAGCTAGTCATAAATGGTCACTGTGGAATCGAAAGACAGACTAGCACAAGAGTTCCCTAAGTGTTGTGATATCCTTGTCACAAATCACAGTGATTGCCTCGGGTATTTGAACCCTATGCGACCAGCCTAAAATATGATTGGCTAGCGAGCATGGTATTCCATCTAGGTTACAGAATACTACCGAACCAGATGGAAAACATAGAATAGCATAGAATAGTAGAACATAATGAGGGCTATAATATATTGGGAATAGAATAAAAGGTTCTAGTAGAAGGGAGGAGGTGAAGAAGGTAGTGAACTCTGTATATAAATTGATGCATTGCCTCTGACCAGTCCTTTAACTAAGTTTCCTTCAACTAAATAAATATATACGTTTATCAAGTCTTACATACCTAAAGCGTTACACGCAAAAGCATCTTTATATACCATAATTAATTATACTTCACATAAAGGTGCTTACCATCATACTTCCTGATATCCTGGTTCACAACACTAAGGCTCGCCTGTATCGCCCATTCTATTCACCATTTACCAAAGTGGAGTCTTTCAAAAAGTCGAGGATGAAGTGGATATATGTCAATCAACATCTTTTGCAGATTAACGTAGTTTCTTATTCGAAGCTCTGAGCGTCGGAGAACTGACTGGGTATTGTTGTAATTTGTTGAGATCTACGATTCTAAACCAAAAGTTTAGTTAAATTCCTTGTTGTAAATGTAGGTTATGACACATTAGCAATGTTTACATACATGGAATGATTCAACTTGACAGTAGGTACACTTATGCCTCAGTTTCCATTTGTAGATGCCACTACGAAGTATGTTCTCTTTTTCTTAGCCAACAGTCCCCTCTCATCCGTGAACACCCATCCAAGGAAATTACAAACCCTGGATTAACAAGACATACTTCCATCATTCTTTATACATCCACCCCGAGATTGTGGAAGGGTCTGTTGTATTCGAACAAACCATCTTCTGTCTCAAGTGGGGTAGGTGCCCAGGCTACCCAGACTCTACTTGGGAGAACGGCCCGGACGGTATACCACAATACCATCCGACCCGAGCCATAACCTTGTTTTGCTAGTCTGAAGGTTTTATAATTTTACAGATTAGCCGAGGTCATAATAGATCATAAATACTGGTTGTATCTTTTCAATTAATAACAATAACTTAAACTGAAAGATACTCAACTATACATTTAATTACTCAATTGTATCAACAACTATTCCTATCTCTCTAGCTCCCAAAATTATTCTTCGATATTTTAACCTCACTGCTTGTTTTTGGCCTAACAGCCAATATATTTATTATATAAATCTATAATTATTCCCATTTGCGACATAATCTTTCAACAGGCATATCTTAAGGTTGAGAATAACTGCCATTGAATGAGGCCAATAAAACTGCTTACAATTTGACAACGCCAAAACGGAAGCGGTCGAATTCACCAATCGCCGCAAAAAATTAAATGGTATATTGAACAAGCGTTAGTAGAGATAAAAAAATTTACGATCTAGTTCAACAAGGAAGCAAACCGATGGCTAGGGGTATGATTGGACTTAGCACTAAGCTTCCGAGAAAATAAAGACACTTATCTGCAAAATGAACGCATGACTGAAGTACGACTAATGGCAGTGACTAATAGAAAGGGACTAGAATCAGGGATGGTGCGTAAGATACAAGTTTCAGCATTAAGCCCACCGTATACTGTCTCTT
>JAHYSP010008747.1:0-10215 GCA_019455505.1 Pleochaeta shiraiana | reverse complement strand
TTGAAATTAGTGCTATCGTATAATTTGTCGGTACTTCAAGTGACCCTTAAATAGCCAGCCTCCTATATTTGGAAATAACAACACTGACCTCAACATATCTTTATCTAACACGCTAATCTGATATATACCAAGATCACTGAATTATTATTGTATGTAGAATTATGTATATAGAAAGCATCAGTCTCTCAGTTGGAGTAATTAACAACTCCCACTTAAGATCAACAGACTCTTAATTGTGCCACATCGTCATTCTTCTTGTGATAAAATTATATAGTCTAACGACTCAACGCTTCTTCCAAATACCAATTCTTAATAGATAGAATTCTGGAAAAAGGAGCGGAAAGGTCTTGGACTTTGTAATCATTGAGCTTTATATTTACTCATCTTGGTTGAGATTGGGTTGTGGTGAGGACCTCTCTAATCTTCATTGTAGCATTTTTTACCTCAAAGACTCTCCTCTTGCTCTACTGAACTGTTTTTATTTACCGCCAAATGAGAACTCGGATGAGTAACAATGAAAAAACCAAGGGTAAGAAACTCGATTCTAATTTACTGTAAGGGATTTTAACACAATCTTAGCTCCGCAGACTATCAATGAGGAGCTGGGGGTTCATAGGGGACACTAAGTACAGATCTATTATAACTTGATTCATAGTGCTAGTCTTCGTATAATATGACAACAAATCGTAAGTTTATCATAAAAAATATCTGCAATTACAGCTGGTAACCGATAACACTTCCTAAAACCTGGATAACAGTCAGACATGTCATGCTTTCCATTGATTAATTTCTAAAAGTTTATTGGGGTTTGTACATTATCGGAATGCCTCTTGAATAAGTGGGCGAGCCTCCGCCCTTCGTCTATGCCTTCTCTGATCAAAAACCTATTGAGTTCTATTGTAAAGTTTTCATCAAGTCCCATTTATTCTGTATTTGGTTCAAACTAGGTGAGCATGAAGGCCAGGACATAACTTTGGTCCCACGAGTTTCTAGGTACTCTCTTATAGCTGTCGCGACATGGACAGTTGAGTTAAAAACATATATAGTAAGTCAACACCTGTAGTTCCCGAGTTGGGCACTATGAAGTCTACTATTCCGGGTAGACACGCTGACAGTAACTTTCTCCCCACTCTTATTCCCCAAAAAAATATTGGGTCCCACCGGCGAAATAAACCCAAAACATCCAATAGTTATTTTTCTTGTATTGTTCGGTAATAAATATACTGTCGAACTCGTTATTCTTCTTCATACAATTTCGCTGTTCAAGCTATTTTTGTACACATGTTACATAATAATTTGTTGAGATTATTGTCAGTAGCATGTTATTGATTTGGGTTTGGCGTTTAGGTGTTATTGTTAGTGTGATTCTATGATATGCGAAAGATACCCCTGTATAGATATGTTTTTTATTTTTATTTTTATTTTTTTTTTGGTTTATTTTTGGTTTATCGTCCTTATGGAGTCTAAGGCTATCAAGGACAAGAGATTATGAGTACGTGATTTAGGTTAATTGGACACTCACACCCAAACAGCATTTGCGAATACTGTATAGATATGTATAACTAGATGGTTTTCCTTATTCTGTCTTGGAAATATAAGTAACGTTCTACGTAATAATCAGAAAATATACGCTTGCATATTCACTGCCATAAAACACTCCCAATGTATCCCTAGAGGTTCATCACCTTGACTAGAGATACATTTTAATAAAATTTAACTTTCCGGTGTTGTGCACTTGATTGACTCGATCATCATCGTTCCACTTCATTCGGCACCATCCATTTAAACTAAAATTGAAGTGTTGCTCGGCCAGTTATAGTCTACTCTGTTTGTATTTAACAGAGAATAGAAGATTAGTTCGGGCGATACGTCAGCTGTAGCCTCTTCTATATAAATCATTGCGAATGTCTTTCGACCTATGATTCTCCCTGGAGAGACACGACCCGAGAGAATTGTGTATTTGACATAATTAAAAGTATTCCAAGTACAATAGAAATCTTCTTGTTATGTACAGCTCAAGGAGAGATAGAGCCTGGTTTTTATCAAATTCGATCAGTAGATTGGTACTTCACGAAGTTCTAATCTCACCTGAAGTCTTTGACCGCAAGGAAGATTACTTGAGAGGTTACATGCTATTGAGCATTTAATGGGTATGTGTCCAATCTGTGAAGGACTGTAGCTAAACATATCCGTGTGACTATCATAAGTTCATGAGGCTTACATAAAAAATCTAAAAATTATTTTGAGTGCTGTCTCTTCTGTCTGAGTGAATCTTCATGCAAACGAATAAATTCAGTTCTACATTTATAGTTGACAGCTGATGGAGGACTTGATTCCAGATTATTAAAGTTCTAACCAGAGGGATGACGGTTTGTACATGTAGAACAATCTGGGATATAACCCTGGATAGCATCGCCGATCACAGTGAGAGTGATAGCTCTGTTATTCAGGGGCAGGGTGGTTATAATCCTTGACCCAGATAATAAATATTATTATGCGCCCCTCAATTATCGTGGGAAGGATTATGCACTAACCTAAAGTAGAAAAATAATTTGCAAGATGGACTCGATTTTTCTTAATTGGTTGACGCAGCTTCTTAATGAAGTTTAGTAATTATTCTAGACTAATAAGGTATATAGTATATGTACACATAGTCAAGTCTATATAAGCTAGGATCCGCTTCGGTGTGCGTATAATATAAGGCACAATTGACCTGCGAGCCTAATTATCTTTTTCTGAACAAATCTTATTTATACAATGCCATATCCTCAAAGATAAAGTTCCCCATATTCCAGTGGCCATGGAAGAATTTCTAAACAAAGTATGTATGAACCCTAACTGTCATGCAACAATCCTTGTGCTTTATCAGAAAAGTGCTAATCTTATCGTCAGGTGACCCAACATGCAATGAACTATGCCATTCGGTTTGTCTTCAGTATGGCTTTTTTGTGCTACAACTCTGAGGTTTTTGTAGCTCTGGTATCGGAATAACAGCCTCTTTCGCCATCAATCAGACCTCTAGATTGCTTAGGGTAATCCTAAACCATAAAATTGAATGCTATCTAACAATATTTTGCGCTGACATACTCCGGACTAGACGGTTAACGACCAAACCGACTATAATGAACTTCACTCCCTTCAGGAACGATTAGACAGCAAGATAAAGGTTTGTATTTTCAAAAATTAAGAAAGCTCCCTAATTTTTAATTTGGCAGATTATTTCACCTGCAATAGATCTTATAGAACTCATGTGAGTAAGTTGCTTCGTCCCTCATTTGCAAATCATCCAACCGTTTTCACACAGATCTGCGAGAGGAAACACAACATTAGAATCAGCAGTTACGTTGACAAAAGCCCTTCGATGGGATATACAATCTCTTGGCTCACGGCTTGAGAAAGCTGCTAGTACTGAGGAAGGTTCAAGGAAGAAAAAAGAAAGTAAAAAGTCTCGATCATCTCATGAAAATGAGATACGAAAAATTATTCATGATATCAAGACATTGATTATTCGCATTGAAGATGCCGTGCCTCTTATCAATCTTGCCATCACAACTTCTGGTGTCAATCTTTCTACAACCCTGCCTTCCTCAGTCTCACCATCAAGACTCCTGCAAGCCAGTACATTTCTCACGGCCGGTGATACGCAATATTTTATGAATCCTGGGAATCCAGTTCAAATTGGGCCAACTTTTACACTATCATTGTACATGCTTTTCGCAGGTCACTCATACCATTTAAGTCTTGAAGAAGGTACTGCACGTGAAACGACATGGAAAGAGGTGATACACAAAGCAAGGGTAAAACTTATGCGCTCGCCTATTGATAGGTCTGATTCAGAAATATCCGAGCAGAAAGACCATGATGAGCCTTGTTTGAATTCAACGAAAATCCCTTTTAATGAAGATCATTCCCCGTTCTTGGTGGAAGATCAACAAAAAAGTGAATTTTCATATCATTTAGAGATTATCGAAGATTTGGATGATGATCGAGCTCACGCTCAAGAAGATAGTGAACCTCAGCCAGGGTCATATAAGGGTGTAGATACGGCAGGTATCAGAGAAATATTTCCGATTTATCAGATTGGGAAAATATTTTATGCTGATACAGGAAAGATCCTGAATATTAGGGACTTGGGAGATGAAAATAGTCCAGTGCTACTGATAAAAAGAGATATCAATGCTCAACCGCCGAGGAAGATGATGCAGGAAAATGAAACTAGTCGTGAATGGTATGAACACTCAAATCTTGAGCGATCAGAAACTGAAGAGGAAATTGAGACACAAGAATATATTAATAACCAGCTTTTTAGAGAAAGTTTAGTTCGTCCTTCAGATGAAAGCCATCAAAAATCAACAATGAATGGTTTGGCTTGGCGTCTCCCGGCTGATCTTGATCAAGAATGGTTAGCATTCGAAGTGTACTCTGAAACAGAGGAGCTGGACACGGATGATGAACAAGAGCTTCGACAGGGTCTTGATATCTCTTACCAAAATTCAAGTCCGTCCGGCGGTAATCATACACCCATAAGTCTTTCTCATGAAATATCTAGCCTTCAAATTACGCCCGATGCTTCTCCATCTCCATCGCCTGAAAAACAGATTTCTCCTATAAAACTCAATCGAAGCCCAGTATTCCTCAAATCAGTCGCACCATCACCATTCGGTTTAATACGAACCTCCCTTTCTCTTCTAGAAATGCTAATACGTCTTACTTCACTTCAACAATTTCAGCAAGCTTCTCACCTTTCGATTCCTGATGAGCTTCTTAGTTTTTTCCTTGAGGAGTCCTCAACAACAGGTGCTGGTAGTAACGAGGAGGAACGTAGACGTGCACGCCGTGAAGCTCGCCGAAAAGTTGGCTTCGATCCTTATGATGAGAGTCCTATCAAGAGGCGTGGTGAGGAATATCAAAAGAACTTGAATGGGAAGAAGTATTTTCAAGGCGGAACTCCAACTTCACTCAAAGAAAATGAGAACCGAGACAAATACTTGAATCGGTCTAGAGATCAGACTAGCACGCCGGAACCATGGCTGCTCGGAAACAGGACAAGCGACTCTGCTGCTAAAAATAATACACCAAGTAACCTCCCAAGCTCACCGTTATCATCCTATCGATCACTGAAAAAATCTGATGTGGTATCGGAGAGGTTACTAAAAGAAAAAATGCGTCAATTCAAAGAAAGTCCAATGGGATGAAAGCTTTCTATTAATGATTCTTCATTGTGTAATAGAGACAGTTTTTATTTTAGTATGAAAAAAAGAATTTTGACAACTTTGGGGTACTATATTCTTTTTAGTACTTTATGTTTCATAACTTATAAGTTAAATTATCCAAAAATATTTCGCAAATTATCAATCTTTTTTAATATATGCCTAAGAAAATAGCAAAACTGGTTCTCTCAAGCTCTTGAAGCTTTCGATGGCGGCCAGAACTTATGTACCAAGAGTCAATGTGCAGGCTCTATAATATATATCAGACCATGTTTCATTTTCATTTGAGGGTGTATCTCGATCACGCTTCATCAAAACTAATTTTGATTTACCACTAAGCCATTTATGGTCCCGGACTGTGACGCAGATGAAAGTCTTAACGTGTTTCGTAATATTTTTTTTATTATTAGAGCGCCCGTCGAACGTTCGCTATATCCAACCTGTAGGGTTCAAGATATCGCTGGTCATATTTTATTTATCTGAAAGAAGTATCTTTGAAGTTTAATCTGGTATTTACATCTGTAGTATTGTTCCATATTCCACGACATACCTGGGGTGTCACAAGCAAGGATAACAGCCACCGGCGTCGCTTTACAGTTATATTGGCCCAGATTTGGATGGTATGGTTATTAGAGCAATATATATTGTACAGTCTCGTTGATTTGTTAGTGCAAAGGCTTACTAAAGAACCCTGTATTGGGGAGTATTGTACAAACTTTTAGTTAAAAAGTACAGAATTAATATGATGACAAGGTACATACATTGATTCTTTACGCTAACAGCTAACTGCTCATATTCTACAGGAGTTACTAAACGAGTCTAAATTAGACTTATCATATAACACAGTTCTCATCTTCTGCACCATGATTTCCATCACTCCCATACCACAACATCAGCTCATAAACATAATATTTTTACAACCTTTTTTAAAGTTTAGGGACCTCTGTTTTGCTCCTACACAATTCACGGTCACATTTTTTGCAATAGAAGACAGTCAGTGAATAGGAAAATTCTACGATATAATTTCCAGTACTTCAAGCCAGATCAGTGTAACAAACTTCATATAGTATTTGATAAGTAAGTTCTTAAGATATCTTGAAGCTGTTACAGACTGCAGAATCTTGTGTATAAATATATGTATATATTCCTTCAGATAGACGATATACTATTTTCTGATCAAGTTAATTAATACATTTGCACACTTATTTCTTAAGTCATTGCATCCTTATCACTCGCAAGTTAGTACCATTGCACTACTTCCTCACTCATAACTATAACATGATGAGTCTGGAACGGGACTCATACATTCAGAGGAATACTGATCGAGATCATTGAAGGCGTATGTAAAGCATATAAATAGAGCAGCTTCTAGCTACATTATCGTCTCCATAGATTTAATTCTTAATCACCATCATACATCTAAATGCCCATTGCTTTTCTTACATGATCCGTGATATTCCCCGGTTAAAGAGCCTAAAATTCCAGAACAGTATTTCCAGGCTTGGCTTTAAGAACAAAACGAAATAATTAGATGGAATATAAGAAATCATCGAGTTTCATCAATAAAGCAAAGGAACTCCTTGAATGAATCTGGTTCTAAATCTGTCGGGACTACAAAAACATGTACCGTCGAATGGACTGAATACTATCAATGCTCATTTTGCGGGAAGCCCCGGAAATGTAGTTCAGTAAAACAAGTCGATTATGATAAGTCAGAGCCTTCACGAACAGTTGGATGTATACAGGGATATACAGTATTTAATTACGATCGCCAAAAGAATCTCGGATACTCATGATAATAAGTGGTCTAAAAGGGAACGACGGTAATTCAATACAAACGAAACTTTTTCGGGCTTTTTATTTAATTTGATTGACTCGCATTTACTACTTACATTAAAATATTTATTTAGTAAAAATTTTGATTGCCGTTTTGTATAATAAATTTTTTATCATAAGACATTTATTATCTCTCCATATAAATATCTTTCTAGATTAATTCAGAAAATATTTTGTATTGAAGCTCAAACACCTACTCCTTCAGAATTTGAATATTGATGGTTGGGCTTAGTGAATAAGTTTCCATCTTGTGAATTAACCATCATCTCGTATAGGTATAAAGTTAAAAATCAACATGATGATAATTGTGTTTGGCTAGTGAGAAGCTGAAAACAGAAGGCTAGAGCAAAAAGTAAGATCATGCTAAGTTTTAAGGTTATATTAAAGACATCAAATAACGTGGTTTATCAAGACCTGGGCCACTTTCCATCCTCACATCAGTTTCAATCAAGATAAATCAACAACAACCTGTAAAAATTTAAAGAATTACTTTAATTCTAATGAGTTAATTGTCTAATTAACTTCCTGACATGTTCGCGCATTATGACCATTCCTTCTACATCTCCCAAAGCGTCACAAAGCCGGTTGTCTCTTATTTTGTCTACCTCTTCCAAGCTGTTTATCGTGTCGAGTTTACTCATTTACTTCTTTTTGTGATAAAGTATGACTAGCCTCCTCTGCTAAGAATGAAGTTCCTTGATACAAAGAGTCCTTTAAGCCTTACGAAGTGATTATTGATACTTTTGCTTTACGAATAGTCTGGACTTCAGCTGTCAAGAGCGTCACTTGATGAGTTAACATTTTAGTGCCCTTTTCTAACGCAATATCCGTGGTAAATAAAGATATTAGGAAGTCGTCTCGATGAAATACGATGCAGTTTTTAACAAGTTTCGATTGTAGAAGTGCTTCAACTGGGTTGCGAGGCGTCCGAGAAGCCCAAGATTCGTTATCTTCAGGAGGTCCACTAGGGTCAGGAATTCATAAAATCATATCTAACTTTGAGATAAAAGCTTGAGGATCAAAAGGTATTAATCCAGCTCCACGGAATCCAGCTTGAGAATTTTGTGCAGTTAAAGACTGAATATAAGCTGCTTTAAATGTGAGAGGAAATTCAACTTTGGTGACGTGGTTAATATGGGCTTTAATAGAGTCTTCAATTTGACGACTATATGCCCGAATCAAAACGCAAAAAACATTTGATGTTAACAGGCTGAGTCAGGTGAGAGTGTTGGAATATATGAGTTTATGTCTCGGATTTTCTGTTTGAATCAAAACAACAAGATTTATGTTATTATTATAATTATAAAGAATATCTAATATGGCTACTTGCAATTGTTGGAAATCATAGATAACGAAATAAGTTATTTCGGATTTTGGTTGTGACCAGCGAGACCTTTAGTTTAGTATTGTTAACGGACGTTAACATCAGTTGTTCACATGCGTAGGTCTATAATTAATTTATTTTCTATCTAAAGATTAAAAAGATACATGGAGTATACTTATAAAGAATTGTGTAGATATGCTGACAAAGAAATTACTAACGAGTGATTAGGTAATCATTACAAATGGTTTTAGTAATACCTCGGAGCCGGACAGTTCCGGATCCAACAAAGAGGCAATAGCCTGTAACAAGTATAGACTTTTGACAACCAAAGTCGATAGTTTATTCTTTTTCCGAAACTCAAGCAAGAATCATATGGGTTGGTAAACTTTAACTTACCAACAAGATATCATATTTGACATGATTCTTGTGTAGTATGTTGAGGTCTGATAGAGGTCTCTAGATTTATCATTTTGTATACATCTGCTAGGTCACCCTTTATGAATAGATGTTGCAAAAAAAATAAAAAAATTGATACTACTCCTAATTATTATGAAGCTGATTATTTCATTTGGTATTGTGACTATATTCTTCGAGATTTTCCTCATAGAATCCATACACAATAATTTCAACAGAGAGGAATGGGGAAGTATACTAAGCGTTATAATGTTAATTTCTTTACAGTATTTCTGAAATATTACTGATTAATAACTCTCATGTCCATTGAGTACTAAAATTCGATAGCCACCTTTTGCACGAGTAGATGTATGTTTGTTAAAATGTTAAACCTATTCATGAACCATTTCATTACCTGTCCATCAATTAATAGTAGGTTTCATGACCCAATCTTGGGGGAAGTTGCTATCGGTATACCAACTCGACAGGTGGTATGCGCCTTGAACCATCAGAAATGATGGAATACTTCAACCTTCGATTTTGACATAAATTGTAGCCTTAGCCCATTCCCTATTACCTGGCTACACAGACTTCCCTCTATCAGGTCGATTAGCGCGCGTAACAATTATAATAGAGTAAATGACCGTCATAAAGTTTTCTATTCGAAGCTGTAGAAATCACAGTCGAGTACTCCATACTTATCCTTCACATTTTCTACTAGCTTAAACCACGTTCCAATCAGTTCAGAATCATCGCACAGGGCCCTTTGAAAGTCAAAAACGCGATTAACGTGAGTGTTGAGCTCTGGTTATTGTTTATCAAAACAATGCACCCAGAGCTTTCCATTGCATCGTTCTTCCCGCAATTCAAGTATGGAATTGGCTATTTCTTCCAAAGTAGCGAGCCGAGGGGCAAATCCTCGAGCATCCATGTCAAGTATATACTGAATAATAACTTACCCTTCTAGTTGGGTCAAATTATGATTTTCTGGCCGTCATTCGCAGAGAGCAGATTGACCGTTAATTCTGGCTTACAGTGTGGTTCTAGGGATTTTATAGACTTTTGTGGCATCACTATTACTCAAATTTTGGGATATTTGAATAGCTTCAATGGCTAAATAAATTTGCTTGATTAGCTTGGACTTGCATGGTTGGTTGTAGAGTGAATGCGTGTTGAAGTTATTGGATGGCAAAATTTAGAAAAGTGGCCCGGGTCATGATAAATCACGTTAGCTGTATTTATTATATTGGATATGCTTCTGTGAATTTAGGGTCGTCTGAAAATGCCTTACAGATAATAGTGTTTTGTGATTAAAGCATGAAGTTTATTATTATTATTATTATTATTATTATTATTATTATTATTATTATTATTATTATTATTATTATTATTATTATTATTATTATTATTATTATTATTATTATTATTATTATTATTATTATTATTAATTAA
>JAHYSP010008733.1:2348-13087 GCA_019455505.1 Pleochaeta shiraiana | reverse complement strand
CGATGTTGGAAAAAATTTTGTGGGCGAAGCATGAGAGAAGCGAACAGAAAGGACACAGTTGCAAAGATGGGACTTGCCAAAAAGATTGTGTAAGAGGACTGGGATACCATGCAAAAAGAATTTCACCATGGCTTTACCGCCTACTCATTTTGGCAAAGATACCCCTGTCGTACAACCCCTGTCGATAATTCGGTTAGCTAACTTAACCTTGCCCCCGTGTAGAAGTGGGAGATCACTGATAACAAATTAGATCACTCCCTTCAGGTTAACGATTATTTAAGGTAGCTAATCTCCTATTGTAGAAGTCCATAGAAAAATATAATAAAACCTTTGGTAGAATTGTTAATTTGAACGTCCATTTTACTGTCCGTTTCGTAACATATATGATGCTGGATCTAGTGTCCATCCTCTTTGAAATCCATTTTTGGCAATATATTCGGACACGATAAAAGAAAACCGCTTATGCTCCTCAGAAAATTTGTGCTTTGTTTTTGTGAATTGGCACAGAAAAGGCCCTGCTAGCTCTTGTACAGTCCTGCTCAGTCCCACTTAAGCCCCAATATTATACCCTGGAATTCATTTACTCACAAACAAGGATCTGATTTGTAAAAGTCAAATAGAGATAACCAGGGTCTTACAAAGCCTTTTAGCCAAGTATTCGAATATTGACATTCAAAACTCAGATCCTTGTATAGGAATATTTGTAGCAATTAGGAGTTACCCTGTATTTACCCTGGATTATCCATTTAAACTTGAAAATCGACTTTAAACATTTTTTCCCTAGCTACCCTGTAAGACGTCTCTTACTGTAATGCTCCGACTTTTCCACAGCGCACACAACATGCTTTCCTGACAAGCTTTTCGAACTCCTGAAGTGATTTCCAGGGCGCCGGAGGCTTGCTAACATGAAATCTACTCATATGGGTGTTGAATGCACCATCTAGCTGGGATTTTCGTTCGCTCTCTACAGCCAGACTGGGAACGTTACTATCTTGTATTGGCAAATGAACTGATCTCATTTATGCTGTACCTGTTTTTCGATATTTTCGTCTACCTTCAATTTGAACCGCAATTGAAACTACTCTTGTGATATAGACATCATAACCAATCTCTAAACTGATGTCACTTCCGGTGAGTGCATCACGCGTCGCTCTATTAATCACTGTATGAAGCAAAATCAATTTAGCAGTCGAGCCAAACGAATATCCTTTGTGTAACGACAACTCGAATTCGTACTCACGCAATAAATCATCAAATTCTTAATTATCTTCTTGTTTCATCCGTACAAGGACTTCGCCTGCTTCCAGACCTGCAAGTCTGTTGTCGAACTGTCGATCAAAAATCCCGAACAAGTCACGCTAGTTATATTTCCCGTCATTCCCTCAACCTATAAACCAGCTAGACTTGATTTTGCCTGTTGTCGGGCAACGATTCGAACTTTCCTAGACAAATTAGATTCTTTGAGTCGATCCACATGCCCGACTCTTCTATTTTCAATTCCAATTGGAAACGGTATGTTGCGTGTAACTCTTATCTTCCGTCCCATCTCGGCAGTGATATCTACTTTCCCGATAAAGGTGGGTAGTCTATGAGTTTCTGTTATGCCGTGATGTTATTTTCATCCATACCAAATCTTTGGAGTAGTTCCAGCGATTCAAGTACGTCGATGGAGCGATATGAGGATGTAGATGATTTGGACAACTCAGGTACTTTGAAACTTAAACAATAGTTATCTTTTTTCCTGGGCTAGCCCTGACGGAGCTATGTAGGGATAGAAATATATACATTAGGGTACTAATACGAGCGGCTTTGGCACGCAAGCAGATGCCACAAGTTATTAGTATATTTTTATGATAAAAAAAGTAATTACAAAACAAGAAATTTCTACCTTTACTAGCTCGAACTGGGATCCTCTCTATTTCCATCCTGTCTGTGCCCCTTTCTGTCTCATTGTTCAATCTTTGTGAGCTAATGACCAGTTAAGCGAGATCTCCAGTGAGCCTTTGTCAGCCTTGGTTTCTTCTTCTGTTTGACTGACCTCAACTCGCCCCAGTAGATTGCAACGTATTTCTATTGGATTATTAGTTATCCAACTAGAATCAGTCATTCATGTGGAATTTTTTGAGATTCTATCGGACCCTAATCTGGAATTGGTCTTCCTAGTCATATAGAGCCATGCACTGTTCTGTCAAGCCTCTAGAGCAGTATAATTTCGGCTGAAATCCTGATAATCCTCTTGCATGGAGTAGTTTTTTGTCCGATTAAGATCTGACCAGATCTGAGTCTTGTAATTTGTTCGTGTTTAATAAGAATATTTTGAATTGATACTTTATCCTTTTATATTGCCTTGTCTGAACTCAAACAAGTTTATCTGTTTATTCTGGACCCGTTCTAATTTTCATCAGTTCCCACCCTGAGCATACCCGAATCTCGACACTAGTTTCAACCAATAATCAGTTGAGAAGGAATAGCTCCTGATGTGGTGCAATTTCGTTAAGTTTATTAACACTCTCGTTTTGAATGATACACAACCCTTTCCGTGGCCTGTAAATGCCCGAACCACAGTCCAATACTTATCTGTTCATCAGCAAAAGCTCGCTGGCTAGGATAAGAGCGACTCCAATGGGTTCAAATTTCGGGGGTACGTTTTATGAATTGACATAGCTAGTTCCTAACTTCAGAGCTTTGGTCGCGCTCCCTTAGCATATCATTAGCTATATCACGTATTATAACATTTGTAAGCGAAATCCCTCGCGAATCTATATCCCATACTTGATTCATTGTAACATATTCTTCTATTTTGTTGAGATATTTTGGATTGAAATATCAATCATACCGTAAGATCTTTCCAGCGCGTCGATTAAAGAGAGTTTTTCTAGGAACTTGAAAAATCCTAGCGGCAGTTTTTTTCAGACATTATCGCAAAATTTTCAACGTCTTAGGTAACCAATTTTAATTCGACTTTCCATGAAACAATTAATGATGGGATGTAGATCCAATGTCATCTTAAGACAATAGATGGTATGCGATAAGATAATGGGCGAATCTTTTGCGAAACACATTAATCAACGAGGCGAAATCTCGCCTCTGATAAAGTCTATGTATGTCATAGCTCTCATTGACTTAACTTATTCTGTAATTGCTACAGAAAAAATTACTGTAAAATATGATAAAAATCTAATACATCAATCGAGATAAGTTCAGAACCCTAAAAGATTGTGAGTATGGAAATTGATGTATTGGTATGTGGTAACCTAATCTATAGTTGCGTTGATCTTCGTGAAATAGTGGGTCAGGTAGGCGAATACAACATCTGGAGTCAGCTCTAATTTAATAGATCCTAATATTTGCAACTATAGAAAAATGTAAGTCATTATTAATTCCTGTCACATGTAGCTGAGTGCTAGCTGCCTAATTATTTCTTTTCAATTAAGTGTGGCTTTTTCAAGATTACGAGAATAGGTCTTCCAGGGTTTGGGCAAGCGGTCTCATTGAGTGATCTTCCACTCTACGTTTTTTAAGGTAATTTTAGAGTTTTTTTGGAGCACCCATGGAGTTGATTTTGGCATGGAAGGAGGTATGAGAGTTTACGTCGGACAGTAAAATTTGAAGTCACCTTTTGCAAGCATTCCACTCGATCAAAAAATCAAATAAAGATTTGCTGTTCAAATGAATGAGTAGATAGACGATAACAACCAGCGGTTGTAGCGTAAATATAAATTTTCGCTTTCCTTCCTTTTTGCTCCGTTTATTTAATAGAGCAGTACTCATTTAGACTAGCTTTAAGTAAAAGTAAAACAGAATAATCCAATATAATTTACAGCTTATCCGAAAAGAAAGAGAATTCATTACTCTGTATGAAATAACAAATTGTTTTCAACATTCAAGATTACCTAATATCACGTGTATCATCTAGCTTCCGGATTCGGAACCTCGCTCCCTCAATAACGTCGTTAATTCTAGCTTTGGAATCTCATCCTCCTCCCTTGACATCAGCAATCTAGCGACTTTAATTAAACCAACTCGAAACACCTCCAGGGCTATTTTTCTGATAATAGCGAGTTCCTCAATTCTACCTCTTCATCTCACAATGGCTGCTAGAGCCCCAACCAGTACCCGCACCGGTAACCGCTTCGCACAGTTTAAGTTGGTATTACTTGGTAGGTCAATAGACCTTAGTATTTTAAATTTTCTGACCTAATACCTCAATATAGGAGAATCTGCGGTTGGAAAGGTGTGTAAGGCTTTGAGGATCAATCCTTACTAACATAGATGTAGAGCTCACTAGTACTCCGATTTGTCAAGGTATTATTCCATTTCCATTCCCATTTTACAATATAAAAAATTTCTAACACCTTACCAAGGATCAATTTGATGACTTCAGAGAATCGACCATCGGTGCGGCATTTCTCACTCAAACAATATCTCTCGATGACACTACGACTGTAAAATTTGAGATATGGGATACAGCTGGCCAGGAGCGCTACAAATCACTCGCACCCATGTATTATCGAAATGCGAATTGTGCTGTTGTGGTCTATGATATAACACAAGCTGTGAGTCACTCGTATTTTTGAATTGAGTTCTGAAATATCGCTGACTATATATCTCTTAAGTCTTCTCTTGATAAAGCAAAACAATGGGTGAAAGAACTGCAGAGGCAGGCGAATGAAAATATTATCATAGCTCTTGCTGGCAATAAGCTTGATTTAGTCTCCAACAACCTCGACAAGCGTGCTATTTTGGCCGCTGATGCAGAAAATTATGCTAAAGAAGCTGGACTTCTTTTCTTTGAAACATCAGCTAAAACCTCAGAAAATGTTAAAGAACTTTTCACCTCTATCGCGAAGAATTTACCTTTAGATCAAGCTGGCCCGAGGAATTCAAGAGTACCTGGACGAGGAGGAGTTGAGTTGAGACAAGAAGCACCTGGCACGCAATCACCGGGGTGTGGTTGCTGAAAAGAAATATAAAAATTGAATCGATAAAACATTCTATGTCTGAAAATGGGATCAATGCCAATATCAGTCTCAACATTTGATAATACTTACTCCTCATCACTTGCAGACGTGTCTTAATTTGACCTTTCTGACTATAATAGATGGAGGCGCTGGAAGTTAAGGTCAGTTTTACTTTAAACTGATAAGCAAACTAATTTGTCTGGATTCTCATTCTTGGGTTTGAGTAGGGATTATTGCTAGGCGTGATAAGGTTATTAAATCATTTTGCGGCATGTGGACTTTATACAAGTATTAAACTATATTTGAATAACTCAACCCGTTCTTTTCCTCGCGAGGAATCTATCTGTACGTCGAAATTAATCTCTTGAGTAAAGATTGTACGCTTCGAAGAAGCCCGGAGAAATAGCTAGAAGGTATCCAAATTCTCATATCAGAGGTATTTTGCCTGGCTGTCACGTGTCTTTCGGCGATATTAATGGTCCAAGTTTTTTTTTCAGATCCAAGCAGGATGTGGGTATAAGTATTCAACATTATGAACAGCTTTAAGCTTAACTACGTACGTGGGCATATTTTCGTGAGGGATAAGCTCTCGGGATAACCGATTTGTTAAGTTGAATGTTTCCCATAGCTTGCCGGAATCACCCGTGTAAATTCAGAATACTGATCCAATTTTACCATCAGATTTATCCGGGAAAGTAGCCCTAAATATACAGCAAAATATTGTACACACTGATGTCCAGACTGGTGTTCAAAATATGAAATATTATTATCGAGTAATTTAAGTGAAAAATTCAATGTGTAAAGATACCTAATAAGATGCCTATAATAAATCTTTCATTTTTTAATACCCTAACAATTGCGTGAAGTAATTTTTTGTTGATTTTATGCCAAATAAAATATGGTAACGCTTAAATGCACCCCACAACATATGAGTGATGCCACCACATTTTAAAATGATATTGCCACTCCGTTTATAATTCACCATTCATGATTATCTGCTCCCTTTCATAATTTCATGCCAATGGATAATAACCTAAATTTTTTTGTTACAGCATTTGCGAATACCACTATGAGAAATGAAGTTACCTTCTGTACTTTTTTTCCGTGAATATCTACCAAAAGGGAAAATTCTCAAAAAACCTTTGGTTGTTCAAGCTAACCCAAATTTAATTACCCTTAAAACATACCGAATCGTCGCCACAACTTATTTACAATCACTTTACCCCATACATATTTGAGTAGTGTTCACTCGTATTGTTATTTTTGAGCCTTGTAAATATTTGGTTTAAATAATGATGCTACAAAATTATCACTTAAAAACAACTATGTCGATATTTTTGAATCAATTATAAAATATTTCTCTAAGTATTGTATTTCATGCTGTACTCTAGTGTTTATATATTGGGGAATATCTAATGTTCCCATGCATGATTTACAGGATATAGTGGCGCCATAATTTATCTTCGAATTTTTTATGGACAGGCTTCTTCTCATCTGAGATTTTCACAAGACGTCATTCATATGTTTATGTAGCGTAATATCTTTTTTTTCTCATCTACTTTCCCAACTTGGGATAACTACGATACAGAATTCGTTGCCCTGGTAATTGTTGAAATTATATTGTGGAATTAAAGCGTTTAGCTAGCTGTTAAGCTATATGATTTAAATCACTTGGAAGAAGATTGGGACAGTGAGAGTCTGTAATATGAAGAGTGCTTGGACTTGTTGATTACTCTCAAGTCATATACAGAGTGTTATATCTACTAATTTCTAACTAGGATAGATGAGTGTAAATATCAATGAATAAAGGTGATCATATAATTGTAAATAATACACTTATTGTAGAAAACACAGTAGTAGGAATATCAATGTGTCAATGCTGATCCTTGTTAAGGAGGTTGGCCACATCAAAGATTGTGGCTGAGTGATGCAAAGATAGTCATGAAATATCTTGCATTATTGACAATAATTATAACCCTACAAAATACAGAAATTTCCATTCCCGGATAATGCTGATTTGACACCAATTTTCAACAGTAATAAATGTTTATCTAGATTATTTATAGTTCGGAGTTTGACATTGCTATCTGTGCCCTAATTGAGTACAGTACATCCTGAAAAGTACAGAGTAAACAAAGCTAGCGTTGCTGGCAATTTTTGTACAATTTCTTATCATCCTATGCTACATTTTTATGCATGTTCTATAAGTATTCAGTTGATATACACTATCTCAATTCCTCGGTTTTGAACCTAATTAAAAATCGTCTGCTATTACCTTATCCTCGACTTCCCCTCCTGTATTGTATATATTCCACATATGTCTTGTCACTAACGCTTAGTTTTTAGTCTTCATTCAAGTTAAAACAATTCTATGGGCATCATGGAACTTAACTTCGTTAGACCCATTTGAAGGTGAGTCAGGGCTTTAAACAGAAACAATGGGGCAGGAGTAGCTGTAAAGTAAAGACTAATTGCAGAGAGCTCAAACAGTCGAGAATTATCAGATTTCGAGCATACGATAGGAGAGGCGGGAGATATTCCAAGAAAACGGAGGTTTTGTGGACCACGGATTTGTGGCCTTTGCCACTGTCATGGACATGACAAGAGAACTCGTTCTTTACTCGCGATCACTGAAACTAACGCAGAAGAGGATGAGACGCCCACTGATTGTTGGATTGTGCGATGCTACCTTCAATATACGTACGTGATGGTGTAATAATTGTTTTTTATCTTTTCTATTGTGCAGGGAATTAAATTATTTTTAGATTGTAATCTTATATCTCCCGTGTATGACAAAGTGTTGCTTAAATATCATTCAAATCAGTCTTTTTCAGATCAAAGCCCTCAAAAAAGATGTTTCGGACGAGATGGATAAAAAGTTTCGAGATGATAGCTTTTTGAAAATGATTCTGCAGCATCAAGCTGGTAGCAAAAAAATCATATGGCCCTTAAATGATATGGCAATCGTCTACTGCACAAGTATGAATGAGGTAAAGTGATAACAGAGACGTTGTATCGCCGGTTCGGTTTGTTCTAAGGGTTGTTTAAGTTTATTTTTCAGGGGTATTAAATTGTTCAATAATGAAAGGAACAGCTTGTTACTTATGAATAAGCGAATATGGAATTATGAAAGGTGTAGTTACTTTATTTTAAAAATGCGTGGTAATATAATTTTATCAGTTGGGGTAACATCATTTTAAAAGGTGTGTTAGGGGGTATTTAAGCGTTCCCATTTCCCATAAGATATGCCCAAGTTTTCCGTATGGGTAAGTAAACATTTGATCAGTATTTTAGTAAAAATATTTTAAGTTGATTTGTGGATTGTGGATCGTGATTTAATCTGATTTTTAAACATATTTATTGTGTATTCAGCCCCAAGGCTTTGACACATTAACAGTTTTTATATACATAGAATCATTCAACTTGACAGAGTTAGTACATTTATGCCACAATTTCCATTTGTAGATACCACTACGAAGTATGTTCGCTTTTTCTTCACCAACAGTCTCCCCTCATCCGTGAACACCCATCCAAGGAAATTACAAACCCTGGATTAACCAGACTTACCTCCATCATCCTATACACATCCACCGCGAGATTGTGGAAGGGTCTGTTGGATTCGAACCAGTCATCTACTGTCTCAAGTGGGGTAGGTGCCTATGCTACCCAGACTCTACTTAGGAGAATGACTTGGACAATTTATCACAGTACCATCCGACTATACAGATCGTGGTTGTTCAGCTGAACAAATTAGTTTCGAGTTTTGAATCTGGCGGAATATTAAAGGATTAATAGCTTTAGTATATAATCACTTGGTATAAACACGGCCGCAAGTGCGGCTTGATACATGGTAGATTTATTCTCACGTATCCGCGCATCTAAACGGAACCATATAGAATAGAAGTTTAAATCAATTACATTTTGTTCGATCGTACTATTGCATTTACACCCGTGATTCTAACACTGGTCTGTGGTTATCCTCACCGGAATATCACAGATTCTCAAGGAATCAACGAAGAGACTTTCTCAACATCCCATGCTGTATTTACCCCGTCGGCTGACCAAAAAGCTCTTGGCATTACTTTGGCTGTAGGAAAACGCCTTCGTAAGGAGCACCAAAGATTGTTTGGATTGTGCTAAGAGAGCCCAATCGCATGTCCCGTCAGTTGAGCAGTTTCACTGTGTTGTAATATCCATTTATGATATCTCAGTTGACGCTCACGTACTAATGCTTATAATTATACTTTAACTACTTAGGGTATTTAACTAGCACAGATTAGTAATTATGATATCACATGATTACTAAGCTTAGTGCAAAACAATAGAAACTAACAGAATAATGCAGAATAGCACTCGATGAACTAAGAATATTTTTTTTTTTTTTGTAATCAATTTGGGTTCTAATCCTTAATGGATACGCCACACTAATCTACAGATTCCTCCCTTATAATTAACTAATAAACAATACAAATTACCACCCAATCTACGATTTCTATAACTAAGTCTATTCTGTGCCTAACACATCCTTATATTCCTCGCCCATCATTTCCACAAATGAGAGGGGCATTTGGGTTTTAGTATTGAAGGCTATTGCCTAGCACCATACCCTTATTACTTCCGGCCTCAATTTTTCATTACTTCTAACTAGCATGGCTCAAACATGAATGTAAAAACAGAACAAAAGGAAAAGGAACTAGTACTACACGTTATCATATACAGATAAAAGGAAAGTCCTCGCATACAGGAGGAGAAAAAGACAAAAAGGAAATATACTCTTCTCGTGACCGCTGAGCTTACCTTCACTTACTTATTCTCACTTTTTCCTAGTTCCTCATCGGCGTCGAGATCTTCTGAGCCTAGGGTTTCCCGCCACTCTTCCGCTGTGGAATTTATATTCCTTTTACCAACTGTCGTATTTTTCAGGAATTGTAGGATAGCTGCTGTGGCCTGTTCGTCTCCGAAGAGATTCTTTATTTTAGTTCTCCCAGGGCGGATTTGACTTCCGCTTTTTTCAATCTGCTTCCACATCTCATCTCTTTCGCGGCGCCATCTCCGACAGTCTAACATCAAGTGGCGAACTGTTTGGGGTGGAGCCTCGGAGCATTCAGCACATTTATTGGTTTCCCTATTCTTAATTCGTCCCAAAAAAGACCCTGTCCACGCGTGTCCGGACTTCAGCTGAAAGTATCTAGCGGCTAATATTTTCCAGGAGTGGGAAGCCACTTTGTTTAAACCACGCTTGCCAATTTGCATATTATATGTGTCCCTGACGGCTTGACTCCGACTTCTATGTTTCAGTTGAAACCATATCCGTCATTCTTTCCATTTTCTCTCTGTGACTAGTCTGGCTATATGTGATAATGATGCGAAGCGTTCCTGACATTGTCTACCACGAAGCGCTGCTTGCTTAGCCGCTATATCTGCTCGTTCATTATCTTCTACTCCTTAGTGGCCAGGAACCCAATTGATCTGGACCCTAATTCCTTGCTCTCTTAATTCTCTAACCCTTTGATGAATTCTGCGTACCAGCCATTGGCCAGGGCTTGGTTCGACATGTCGTATTCGTGATATGGCTGCTTGTGAATCCAACCAAATAGATACAGTCTGGAGGTTGCTGAGGCTTTGAATCGTCGATTGGGATGATGTTCTCGCTAACGTTCTTCCAGCTTTTTGGGCAATTTCTAATGCCTGGTCTACTCCGTACAACTCTGCATCAAATACCTCTTTATTTGTCCCTAAGTAAATCTTGCGCGTATACCACTTTCCGTTTTCTGATTG
>JAHYSP010008728.1:2347-19686 GCA_019455505.1 Pleochaeta shiraiana | reverse complement strand
TTCGTTATTCCCTCCCCGTAGTTTGATTTTTTTTTTCTCTCATCCGTTCATCCGGTGATTCTTAAGGCGCAAATAGCCACGAGCTTGAAACATTATTATCCTTTGACGCCAAGTCAATGGTTCAGCTAAAAGTATAGAAACCATCAAAGGGCTCCAGTTTCAGATTCAGATGTTAGTTACAATATTTGCTGGCATTTATTTGTTACATTTCCTCTCATTATAGAGTCTTTCTCTTTAAAGATTAGGGGAGAAATAAAAAAACAAGTTAAGACATTCATTAAAGATAGACGAAATGGATCACATTGGCATGATCAACCCATCCTCACACTACGATTTCCTTCCTCGTCATTTACGAAAAGTACGTATCCAGCCTCGGGAAGATGAGGGAAAAGAGGCGTTGCCTCCATATTCTTCCGCCATAAGTCTTAGTAATGTTTTGAAGAGAAAGATGGAATTCAGTAATGCTGCTCAGCGTTCACCAGATAGGAAATGGAAAAGAGTTCTGGTAACTCTTCAAGGCACAGCTCTTAAATTCTACAAACCAGCCCCAACCAAAATCTTTGGAACAAAATCTGCAGGTCAGAATTGTGCGACGACTCTCATTAGAAGTTACAATTTACATCATGCTCAAGCTGGAATTGCAGTAGATTACTACAAGTGAGTTAGACTGTTCCCAGCTCTATCATTAGATTAAGCCTGAACATCAAGTAGGAAAAAACATGTGATTCGCATTCGTGCAGAGACAGAACAATTTTTACTATACTGTGTCAAAATTGAGACCTTGGTGACCTGGATGCAATCTCTTAGTGCAGCAATTGACCTTGCTGCTCCACTCGATGTTCGTGATTATCCGGAAGATTTCTGTTTACCAAGGCGCATGAGACGCTTTAATGTTTCCACAAGACAACAGAGAAGAGAAGAAGCAATTTCCAGAGAAGCTCCCCGATTGTCGTACATATCGATCGCTGCCTCTAGATCTCTTTCCAGGGGCCAGATTGCACGGTCAGGTTCCCATTTACATTTAGGTTCCTGTTCACGATCAAGTTCAAATTTGCGACAAACTTCAAACTCTCGACTGGACTCAAACTCGCCATCACGTTTAACCTCACGACCAAGATCTAGTTCGGTTTCCAATAGGGGTAGACGGAAATCAATATTTAACCTTCGCTTATTTTCAAATCACACAACACAACCAGAATCGTTACTTTCAGTTATTCATCCCTCCTCTGAATCCCAACGAAGTCTGTAGTCCCGCATTAGTTTAAACCTTCACCAAATTTTGACTTTTCCGCTAATGCATTGATTAGATGAAATATCAAGCTTTACCCAAGATGGTAAATGGCAGCCTTCCCATCACTGGTCACCCATTTATGACATGATGTACGCAAAACGTTGCATGGCAATTCTTACCTCATACACACCCCGTAAAAGTAATATTGTCATCGTTCACGGTGAGTTCTGGGTAGTAGATTGGGTAACAGGCTACATGGATAGATTTCATAATGTTTCGCCGCCGAAAGAAACGGTCATGGATAACTCCGCTGAAACAGAGCTAAAAACTGATTGTCATGGAGAATTACCACCAGAATATGGAGAAGTCAGAGATGCCAAAGAAACGAAGTTTGGAGAGTAAATGTTTCAACTTCTGACTCGATGTAAATGGGGTAAATGAGGGGTAAACCTATTCTCTTAGATTCGCTTCGCACGGACATTAGTCCAGACACTAGCACAGACACAAATACACCTTCCTTGGCACAAGCATTAGCATGGGTTCCCGAGAGCCCAGATTTAAGCTTTAGGTTTGGCAAATAACAAAATTACACAATTGAAGTTGAACAAACAGCTAAAGATCGATGAGCGATAGTGACACCACAATTATAACAAAGCTAATTATTGACAAAGAAGATTGCTAAATAAGTGTTACTGGCTGATTGTTCGGAAATACACATCGCAACTAAAATTGGCGCACACATTCTTTTCTAAGTTCAGCAATTACATTTCTTATCATAGCGATGACTGGATACCCCTCGCCTATTGAGTTGAAGGCGTTTATTTCTACGTTTACTTTTATTGTCTTGGAATGAATCATACCTGGCCTTGGCCTTACAATTAATGGGTGGAGAATTATTTATATCTTGCCTACACTGTCTCTGCTACATTTCTATTATGGACCAAAACTTTTCGAAATTTTCACGCATTAGGAGTTAAGTTTTACAAGTGTTGCGTAATTATTTTTTATATCCTCCTTGAACTCGGATCGGCTTTATCCTCTACAGATTTAACTTGTCACTCTCCCATTAACTGTCATCCTTCTTGTCATGCTCTCGGCTCGGAGCGTCATTTTGTATTTGACTCTATTTTTCAGATCCAAATTTTATTTCGTATATAATGTTAGAAAAGAGAAGATGAGACGTGGATAATAGAAGAAAGGATAAAATTCCAATCTTCTACAAATGTGGGCAATCATTAGTTAGATTCATTCATTAGATTAAATCTATTTCATTCTGTTTCACACAAATCTTGCCCCCCTCTTCATAAAATTTGAGAAGAATTTTCCAACTATGTTTAAAGGTCGGTATTTTGGCTGACAGTCGCAACCAGTCACAGTGAGGATAATCCGCGTCAAACTGTCTCGATCCACCAAAAAAAAAACCATCAAATTCCAAACAATAGAATCATTAAACACAGTCTATTAGTTCAGGAATCAATCGATTTCATTAGGGCCAAAAGCTCAAAGAAATCACATGTATATAGTAGCCCAGTAAAGATTCGAGCCTATATAAGGTATCGTCTGCAAGAATTTGAGTCCGCTTTTTAGATCTTCTAGTTAGTTAAAATATGCATTTAGATCTAGCACATGCTGGCGAACAACTACTGTCTGTTGTGTCGGTTGACTACGCGTTAGCAGTACTATAGCCGAATACGTATATATATAGTCTAGCATTATATAAAGTTGCATGAAATTTGGATCGTAAATAATTCGACCACCTGAGCTTCATTTGGTAACAATTGTACAAGTTCAACTAAATACTGCTAATCGTTATATAGTATATGTTATCTATGATGGTAGGTAGGGTTTACTCTACGAATAGGGTCAGCTGAAGGGTTAATAAGAGAAATAAAAACCAAATTAAAGAGTTTCGAGAGTACAATTCGCGATTGATAGATACACGAGTGGTGATTTGCGAAAATAAGTAAAAATTTAAATAGGGATCTACCGATTAGATTAATCTTTTGTAATTCATAGGAGATGGTTCGTATAATTCAAATGTGAAAGTTATTACATATGTAAAAATAATCTTGTATATTTTCCTGTCTATCTCTGAAAAAATTGCTTATATAGATAGTAATTGTTACGGGCTGTGCTCGATACGAGAAGGCTGAGCTGTCTTTCAGGCACAGCCTTGTTGAATAATAATCTGTCACGTGATCCAAACACATTACTAAAACCGCTATAGGTCCTTACGTACATGCAGGTGATTGGTGGCAGATCGCCAAGGAGAACAGGATCACTAATTCTCTTATCTAATTAATACTTAAACTAGTCCTTGCCCACAATAGAACTCCATAGAAAAATATTTAATCCTTTGTGGAATAAGTCACGTGCAACGTCCGTTCGACTCTTTTGACCCTTAAAAGTAATATACACAATGATCAACGAGAAGACAGACTACTGTCAGTCTATAAAATACTAAACAAGAACAAATAATGTCAAAAAAGAATATTTCAACCAATGACCCAAAATTCACAGATTAAATCAATTCTTGTTAGAGTTTCGAAGTAAAAACTTCGGTTGACAAAAGTTTTATTCTCAGTGAAGGTTTATCTAGCTGGTCACAACCGAAATCCAACATCCGAAATACTTTTGTTTTTCCGTTATCCTAGATTTCCGATCTAGATTTTGAATTCTCAGGAATTAAGTTTAATAATAACAATCGACCTAGAGATGCCTTTCCTTGTAAACACGACAAATTTCCTCGGATAATAGCCAGTGAGTAGACCAAAATAAAAGATAACTTCATTCATGTTTAGATAATTACTCCTAATTTAATGCTTGCTGGATAGTTTATGTCATCACCTAATAAGTATAGAAATAGTAGAAGTACTGATTATTACAATACAAGAATTATAATTTATTCGTATAAATGCAAAAATTTTTCGTTAGAAAAACCACAATGTAATGTAGTTAGCAATTTCTATCTATGGGTAGTTGCTTAAGCAGCCAGACCTTATTGGTGGCGTTATCCTTAATCTATCAAGCAAATATCATCTTAAGTACCACGAAAATGAACGTCTGAGTAAAGCATACAAGGAGTCTCACCGGAAAAAGAGGCGTTGCACGCTTGGCCTCAGTGATGATCAGGACCCAATACATAGAACATTATAAATTACGCACAAGATCGAGCTAGCTAGACAGGCTATAGTTAAAGCAGAAGACTTGGAGGCTACCCGCCTTGTCGTTATAGCAAATAAAAAGAGGTTGCAACGAGAGAATAGGGATTGGGAAGCGATTGAGTTAGTAGAACGCAAGAAATTTTGCATCAAAGCGACGACCTTGAGAGCACAACAGAAGGTAGCACGTGCAGTAGAGATTGCAGAGTATAAGGCAGAGACTCGCTAAGAAATTGCTCTCCAAGCAGCCCAATCGATCAATCGAGGAGAGTTATAGAGAAAGTTGAACCGTAGATTTAATGGAGTATGCTGGAGATTGACAAGAGGAGGTTGAGAATTAAGGAGTTATTCAGGAACCATTAGTTATGAGACTACCAGTGCCCAGAATGTACCTAAATAATTTATCATTTTACTCAGGCTATATTACTTCGTAGATAACATAACACTACAATCTAACGCGTATTCTAGTTTGCTACCTCCAACAACCTCATCTACGAACTATACTATTCATTTTCAATATACAAGTCCCTACCTTACTCTAAATAAGTATATTAGTCCTTATTAAAATCAAAATTAAGATTATCAACATGCTCCTACAATTAAAAAAATCTACTCATTTAACAAGTACGAAGAGATCATATAATTTCATTGATGAAGATAACTATAGTTATGTACAAGTAAGCGAAAAAAAATAAAAATAAAAAACACCACTGTATAAAACTATGCTTCCAGTTCAGAGAATAGTCCTTGGCCAAAAAAAGAATTAAGCTGGAATCTGACTTAAATAAACTAGGGCGAATTTACTTATATTTTACGGGATAAATTAAACGCACGACATGTATGCTAGTATAGGAACTGAAAGTGCCCCTTTTCCATAGTAGAAATTTCTCATCTTCTTTAGATTCATTATCTTAAGAATTAGTATTTTTTGTCAATCATACTCATTTCTTATTTTTAAAGTTTGGTATAAGTATTGATCATTTTGTCTTAGATAATTTCCTTCACTTGTAACCACTATCTACATTTAGTCTATTTAAGTTAAATGTGACCTCGCATGCAGTAATATTGCACTATCTTATCGCTGTATCATAAAACTGATCTGGAGAAATCGAAACGAATTACATCTCTTTGAACCATGTAAAATGTATCTTTGTGTATTATGATCTTACATCATTATCATGAAGTAGTAATAAAATCTGATCAAGATAAACCGTGATTTCGCACTTTGATTTCGGCCGTATAACAGTATTCGATATTCCTAAATTCAATATTTGAAATCTTATTGAGTTGATGAAATTGAAATTATTGTTTTTTTCCTAATGAGAACATATTTGTTAACTTAATTGTTTCGAGATAAAATCTATGGTTTCCTACTAAAGACAACTAAGATACTCCCATACAAGGATCTGAATTGTGAAAGTCAATTTTCGAATACTAGGCTAAAAAGCTTTGTATGACCATGGTAATCTCTATTTGACTTTCACAATTCAGGTCCTTGTAAAAGAGTAGGGTAGCGTGCCAAGCTTAATGCTTGATTATTCTATTTCTGATTGTGTTAGCAGGGTATGAGTGGATCTGGATCTAAATTGGTTAGTGTAATGTTTAGCTGAATATTATAAGTATAAATTTTTCCGATTCTGGTAAAGCGAGGCTAAGCGAGGTTTGGCAGCCGAATAACTGTTTTTTTTGCCTGCCGGATATTTACTTATTTATTTATCATTAAACGTTTAACTAAAACATTTTACAGCTATTTCTGCCTCCCAAGAGGCGTAAGACGCGTGAGAGTGCTCTCACATTTCAGAGAACCAGAAGGACGCTTGTTTCAACAGGGGTAGGGCCTCGGCGTAGCCGTCGATCTTAATTAATTAATTACACGATGAGAATGTCCAGATTTTGAACATTGTAGTATTCTAGCGGAAATTATGTAAAATATTTAAAGTTTTTTTTTTTTTAATAAAATTAATATTTCCCACTCCGTACTCCATATGGTTGGGTCATTTCACGGATTGCAGATTGCGAAGAATCGAGACTTCTGCGCCCAGTCTGCGAAAGCCTTCGCGCCTTCATTAGTGCGTAGTAGCCATTCGATAGCTCATTATCCTCGAAGGCATTTTGATTTTAGGGGGCTAGTTGACGACCTTTCTGGCAATAGTAAAAATGGTCAGGCGAGTTTGGAAGGCCGCAGATGCAATTGTGTTCTGCATCCCCATGATTGAAACGCGTATGATATTCTGAAAAATCTCCGTGTCCGCTTCGGGCTGCTAGAAGGTGACCTAGAGACTCTCGTGTCAGTTTAAGTGTAAAAGGAGTATTCTCTTTTGCTGTTAGTCCCAGATTTCTATATCTTTGTGGCATATGTATTTCGAAGTAAGATATCCTAGCATGCATGTATCTCTCCTCAATCTTAGTCAGTGCACGTTTAGTAGTGTCCGGTATGTCAGGCCTTTCTATCTCACATGCCTCTTTTGCTAGAGTATCAGCTTTTTCATTCCCTTCAATGCTCGAGTGACCAGGACACTATCTGACGTTGATATTACCCGCAGTGGGGGCCAATAAGTGCCCAGAGATCTAGTATACCATTTTCCTTTGAGATCAGAGAAAAGTGTAGGATATTCGTGACTCGAAGAGTTTTTGTATCCTTCAGATAAAATGATAGCAGCAGCTTCATTATCGAGACAGGTGTTAATGTTTTCTGATAGAGCGGCTTCAGCGGTTAACATGGCTGCTTGGGTTCCAATAACTGCTGCTGCAATTTCAGCGTCGTGCACCTCGGCCGAGGATCCAAAGGGGAATGAACCTGAAGATAACAGGTTATTACCCCAATAGATCACGTATACTCCGCCTGCGCGCCCATTAGCATTGATTGAGCCATTTGAAAAGACAAGCGGATCCAAAACTGAAGTTTTTTCCCGCCAATTTAAGAAATTCCAGGCACCAGCTACTTTAACCACTGTCCCAATCCTCAATTTAGATAAATCAGGTGATCTTAAATCCTAAGGGGCGTTGATTGAGAAACTTAAAAGCGAAACTCGGATACTTCTCCTAAGCCACGTAATGTGTTAAGTATCCCAGCGTTTTCGGAGTGGATGCCAATCGTCTGAGGCTGCTAACCTGACCGAAAATCGATCCTGTATTCTATTCAGCCGTACTTCGGCGGGAGCCCATCCAGTCTCTCTAGGTAGCACAGGGACTGGGGTAGTTTTGTATACTGGCATGATGGCTTTTGTAGCTTGGTTTAGAAATTTTGTATTCGGCCGACCATATATTTGTGATTTTTGGAAGTTATCTAAGTTTCCATCCCATAGAGCAAGGCATTCAAGGTAATCACTTGTACAGCTTGTCGAGTTAAAAGAGGGCTAAGACCTCGGATCGTTGAGGATAACTGTTTCACATGGGACAGAGCTGAAAGCGCGTTAGTTGAAGCATGATTAATATGAATGCGGAAGGTCAATTTGCGGTCGAAGTTGATTTCCAATCACCGTGTACTGTCATTTGGGAGAATTATCTTTGGTCCAAACTTCAGAGGGACCTCTTTAGATTTGTCTCGCTTTCTATGAAAGTACTGTAATTCGGTCTTTTCATTGTCAAATGAGATACCTAGATCTTCAGCATGTGAGAGGACCATATCTAAGCGGCGTTGGAGAATCTGGCCGCATTCTGCAATAGTGTGGGCTCTCACCAATAAACACATATCATCAGCATACCCAAGATTAATACCGGAAGCTGATTTGAATAAAGGCACCATATAGAGGACGAAAAGTATTGGACTTGCCGGGGAGCCTTGAGGTAACCCGTACTTCAGATTGAACTTTTCGGAAATGTAATTGTCAATGGTGATTGTCAATGGTGATTGTAGCAGACCGGTCGGACATGAATGATTCAACCCAACGAACAAAATTTTCTGGTCAGCCTTGGGTTCTGAGACGAAAGGTTAGGCGATTTTGAAGGACCCCGTCAAAAGCACCCCTCACATCTAGGGTAGCTATGGTGGCTAACTGGTTATTCTCCCAAGCTATCTGGATGTCAGTGGTCAATGTGGTTGTGAGATCTATGGCACAGCAATTTGAAATTGCGCTGCATTGATACCGTCCGAGTATTTTATTTTTGATTGCTAGGAAAGCCATTCTTCGGACAACGAGTCGTTCGATACCTTTGTTTAGGCAAGAAAGAAGTGCAATTGGGCGGTAGGATTTAGGCAGTGCCCGATCTCTTTGTCCGTTCTTAGGGATCGTTATAATTTTTGCTTGTTTGAACACCTTAGGGTGGATCCCTATTTGTACGCATTGTCGAAAAAGAGAGCAGACCCTATCTTTGATAACAGGCCAGCAAGCACGAAGGATATCTGGCTGCCGGATAGAATTTCCCGTCTTTAAAGCGCAGCCTCGGCTAATGACTTTACACACGTGACTTAATCCGAAGTCGTCTCGACCGATTTTAATCACTGGCTTGATTATTGTGAGATGTTGGGGAACAGATCACTCAAGCTAGCGCAGGGGATCATTTCGAGAAATGGGATCACTTAGAATTACAGATGTAGTATATGTAGTAGACTATTTCCTCATGTAGATCTCCACAGAAAAATATAAGAAATTCTTCGAGGTATTGTTTTATGAGCGGTATCCATAATTAATCTTCGCCCCTAACACTCGGAGATGGCACACAAATTGACGGTGCGACTCTTACTGAATAAACAGTAAGAATAATTGGTTGCCGTCCTGTTCGAGCCCATTGGATAGCAAGATCTAAAGATCTATCAAATCTTGAAGGATCTGTTGCTCTATCATTCCGGGCATCCAACAAACTCAACCGGCCTAGAGCAGTCCGTTTCTTTGGCTCCCCACAACAATCCAAATACTTTCTATCAAAAAGTCAGTAACCCAATGCGAAAATTGCTATGGATTTCATAATAGTCAAAAATGCTCTCGAACGGCTCGATGTGCTCAATGCTCCCGCCCAAGGAATGCTGGTAGCTGCTTTGATCCCTGCGACTCACATACATGCTCACTAAGATGCATTAATTGCTGTGAACCACACAAAGCTGACGATACAGAATAACCAGAAGGCCAACCAGGGTCTATGGAGTCTTTATGAATTTAAATGCACATCAGATTCGCGCAGTACGGGCTGCTGGTGGTATTGCCTGGGCTCAAGCGCACGTCAAATTACAGAAAACCGTAGACTTAGATAAATCAGGGAAATCTGCTCTAATCCAAGTGCCAACAACAGAAAACATGAAATTAGCTCATGACGAGGAAGAGGTTTAGGTATCGCAACTCTAATGGCCTTAGTTTTCTACAAGAAAACGTTGTACGCGGGGGACCAACACACAACGTTGCTCTTAACTTAGCCCATAAATCAAAAGCAGATTTTATTGCCATACAAGAACAATGGTACAATAACGATACCAACCGACCAATTATGAAGTCACATCCTGCTCACCAGACTTTCCTTCCAATATCGAATCATAACTCACGCCCTCGAGTCGCAAGCTAGGTTAGAAAAGTCTCAAACATACGCGCATCTTTAACTAAAACATGACAAACAAGGGATTTCTGCTCTCTCCACCTTCATTTCACAGATAACTGGACGCTGGATACTTGGAATGTCTAAAACACCCCCGTAGAATCACATGACGCTGATCAGGGCTTATCAAAATTTATTCAATCTTCACCATCCTCGAGACTACTAATCATGGGAGATTTCAACTGCATGCACACCTCTTGAGATTCGTCAACTGATCCTAGTCTTGAATCAGGGAACTTACTACAAAAGTGGACACAAACGCATAACATTCACTTACTTAACGGATGCTTATCCACGCACAACAGAGAGGGAGTACTAGATCTAGCTTGGTCAAATATGCCGCAGATGGAAACAACCGTGGCTTCACATCTACGCACTACTTCAGACCATGAAACAATACTTACTTTTCTCCTAAGACAAGAAGTCAGTGCTCCACATCTGAAAAGAAGGCTTAAGTATGATGAGTGTGATACCAGACTTTTACAACAACTTCTAGGTACCCTCTCCAACTCGACATCAACTGGCACACAATTAAACGCTGGGAACTTAATAAGAGAGCTAACACTAGCTGTCAATGTTGCTACCCCTGAAATTAAACCGAACTTAAGAGGTGCGCCCTGGTGGACAGAAGACTGTCGAAAAGCATTTAAAGACTTCAGAAAAGCTAGACGTACAGGTACCGCTAATGAAAAACAACAAGCTCTCAGAAAGACTGTACATATGGCTAAATCGGCCTACTGACGCTCAAAGGTCGATAACGCAAAAGAATTACCTTCTGTATATATGTTGGAATTTTTGAGAACGGAAAATCAGAAATTAAAGTGAAGTAAAGTAAAATTCCGTTATCATTATTCCAAGGGGACGTCTAAGCATAAATAGTCTATTTACAAAACTTATGACTTAATCAGTTATCGCTACAGTGAAAAATCTATACCAAAATAGCATCTAGCGCCAGGGAATGATAAAATATGATGTCGGAAAACTTGAAACAAACAGTATGGTGATCTTGTTGGGAACCTACAAGAAATCGAGAATGACTAGGTCCGAAACACCAAACGTTTCCATTTCCAACAATATAAAATATTAAAATGGCATATAGCAACACCAAATTACTGCTCTCCCCTCTGTGGTCCTCATGGTGAAGTATGTAATAGTCATAAAATAGCTCTACTTCTTAAATCTGCAATTTTAAACCGACAGATAGATGCTGAGGATATCGAACCTGATGTGCCTACAGTTCCTCAACGTTATTTGGAATGGCCAGACATCACGGAATCGAAATGTATAAAGCTGTATATGAAATTCCATCATCTTCCCCAGAAAAAGATCCAATCCAATCGAAAATACTCCGAGCATATTGGAGCGCCATAGGTGTCAGAGTATATTCATTGTTCCAACAGTGCATTCATTTGGGTATTAATCCCATAATACTCAAGCAAGCTCAAGCCATTAAGATTCCTAAGAGTGGACCAAGAGATCGAACACTCCCTAAATCTTATCGGGCGACTGCACTTCTTTTTTGCCTAGGTAAGATATTAGAACGACTTCTAGCTCGACGGATGGCGTACCCGGCAATTAAAAACAAAATACTCAGTCCATATCAGTGTAGTGCGGTGCCATTGCGCTGCGCTATAGATCTCATCACTACATTATCTGCAAATAAAAAGTCAGTGTGAAACAAGAAACAAGTAGCTGCAATGGAAACCTTAGATATGAACGGTGCTTTTGACGGAGCCCTTCCTAAGAGACTCATTTTTCGTCTTAGAACTCAAGGATTACTAGAGAATCTTGTTCGTTGTGTTGAATCATTTATGCCTAATCCTTCGATCTCTGTAAACGATTATACTTCTGAAGATTTTATCTAGTTTGTGGCTTACCTCAAGGCTCTCCAGTTAATCTTATACTCTTGCTTCTTTACATGGAGCCTCTCTTTAGACATGTCCCTGGAATCAATCTTGACTATGCAGATGATATGTACCTATTCGTGAAAGCTAACATAGTCCTGGAGTGTAATCTAGTGCTTCACAACCGCTTAGACAAGGTCTTGATAAATGCTCAAAAGCTGGGCATCTTATTTGAACATCAAAAGGCAGAGCTTCAATATTTTCACAGACACCGAGACAAGAATTTTTAAATTCCTCTTCGCTTCGGAGTACACTTAATACATCCAAATGATACAAATCGCTGGCTGGGAGTCACATTTGACTGAAAACTAACCTTCAGGGTGCACTTCAACCAAGAATCTACGAAAGCAATCTCTGCCCTATCCTATTTTAGACAACTGTCCTCAACCATTCGTGGTTTCAATCCCATCTTGATACGACAGGCAGTACAAGCAACTGCTCTGACCTCTCTAATTAATGGAGCTGAATCCTGGAACACACCTACTAATTGTAAGTATCTAATCAGAAGAATACAGAAGATCTTGAATCAGGCTGCCAGAGAAATTTTGCCAATCTAAAAAACAATATCAGCTGCTACTCTACTAAGAGAAACAGGACGAGATCCCGCAGAGGCTTGGGTAGATAGGATAAAATATCGATTAGCTCTCCGGATTGCCGCCTCGGATCCCTGGCATCCATTAGGAAAGTGTTGGGACTCATCACATATGGCTTGGATCAAAAGGAGAGTGAGAGTTGCACTTTCAGGGTTTCCACTTAATGCTCCATGGGAGCTTAAACCTCCTGACAGATCTAAAATAAAAATTGGGGCAGTAGGCAAAGAAGCAGGACCTCAAACCTTTTTTAAAGTGGTCAGGAGCAGTTCCGGCACTAGATATTTTTTTGTCTACTCTGATGGTTCTATGAACAAAAACGGCTTTTTAGCTGGAGGATATGCTGTATACTGTGGAACTAATCCTTTAATTACAGGCTCTATCTCACTTGGATTTTCTGCTGAGGTTTATGATGCTGAAATAATTGCAGCAGTTACTGGAGCACAGGTAGCGACGATAATCTCAGAAGTTTCTCTTGCGGAAAATATTCCTGTATGCCTAGAAAACGAGGCGACTGCAGTTGTTTTGGCCCAAGAATACAAAAACTCATCCAGCTTCAAGTACACTACAAAATTTGCCTTTCTCAGAAAATCATTGTCTACTAGATCTCGGGGTACCTATTGGCCGAGAAATATTGGAAATATTGACATCAGATGGTGTCCTGGTCATGCAGGTATTTAAGGAAACTTAAAAGCTGATCTTATAGCCAAAGAATCATGTAGGCTAGTTCCAGAGACAGATCTTCCAGATATAATCAAGCGTGTAAAACGGAAAATTGAGGATATTAGAGAATTCAAGAATATGATACTTTGAAGCTTATGTCCCACAAAGCTACAGACATTTGGGGTTGAAGGATATATACAAGACCCCACATTCCCTTAAGCTACCACGCAAAGTACTTGGCCACCTCTTAGCATCAATAAGTGTACACGATGACTTCTCAAATTTCCACACTTAATTTAAACATCAAAATGATGAATATAACTGTATCTGCGGATCAGCAAAATCTCCTGCAAATTTCTACTAATGTCGTATAGCTAGACAGCTAGCACCCCAGAGAGTACATGATGGGCAAGGCCAACAAGCTGTAGATTAGCTACTCAGCATAGATGAAGTCGCAAGAGTCTTCTCAGAGTAGGGTCCATAAATCCCGGCTCTAAACTATCCGCTCTCTACGTGGGAGATCATCATAGTCTAAGAAAAAGAAAACAAATTAAACACTTGACGGATGAATAAGTAGTTCTCCGACAGGCAATTGCAAAGTACTCAACACCATAATGTTCAAATTCTGATTAAAAGTGCAAAATATTCTCGCTTCTACTTAGAACATTTTCTCAACCTAAATTGTATCCCTTTTTACTTTCTTTTTTTCTTTTTTTGTACATTTTTTCAAGTAGACTGGCTCAGATGAACGGTTTCGGCGATGATCCAACTCTATCAACAACTGCGACCTTAGGGTTTACGGAAATGGGAGGAATTCAATCCGAAGGTATGGGACTCTCCTGCGCGTCTTACGCCATATTGGAGGCAGAGCTAGCTGTAAATAGTTTAGTTAGACGTTAAATGAAACTTATTTACTTACTTTGAACCTTTAAGAGGCTATAATACAGTGAAGCCCCGCTGTAGGGGCTCTAACTTACACCGTGAAACTCTTGTTATGACGTAGATATTAGGCAAAAAACGATTTAATCGATTGGAGATAGCTTCTAAGTGCGATTTTCCTTATGATAGATCTATGAATATGTGTGGCCGGGTAAGAGAAATTACAGGAAATAAATCAACCCCTTAATTCGCCTACCCGAAATTACATGGACCCTTGCCGTTGGATAATTAATGCAGGGTAATGTAACTCAGTTATGGGAGATCAAACAGTAAGGGACATTAAAACAATGTCATGAACAATTCGTTATACAATTTACACATCCCTAAACATCCTATTGATGTCTGCTGAAGAGGTCAAAAATATTAGCTATTTTTGGAGTATATTGTTTTTACATAAGGACAAAGGATGGCAGGTAAAGGACGGGGGCAGAGTGATTTTTTCCAAGAGAACAATATTCTAGTTACAAACTTACATTATCAATTTCCAATATGAATTTCAATTATCCTGATCTATTCTTCAAGAGATTGATTCTTCTTCGTTGTTAATTAACCACTTATTCCGATTAACCAAAAAGTCATATAATAGAGCCCCTACAGCGGGACTTCTCTGTATTCCGAGTTGTATCAGCATCTGATATAATTCATAACTAATAAATAATATAGAAATGAGTAGGCTAGATAACGAAAAAACTGAAATTGATTAAAAGGCAAGTTTGTGAAGAATCAAAGTTCATGACATAGAAATGGTTTCGAATTCTATTCTGTTCAGATTAACTGATAGTTTATGGAGTCCACCGAGCTTTAATGTTACATGTCAGGATGCTCTTGACGTCGAAGAATGGCAGACAATTCGATTTTAGCTCTGTTCTGGTGGTCACAGGGATATCTGTATGATCTTTTTGAACAGAAAATAGCAACTTTAGACGAAGAATTATCTCTCATTACAGTTAACTGATAAAAAAGATCTTTTACTGAAGGAGCTAGATTTATAATGCAATTAAACAGTTTGAACTCTCGGAGAAAGTAGAGACAAGACTTATAAATCCTTTCACGAGAACGTTAATCGAGGTTAAATTTGAATAAAGTAAAAAGCTTAATTTTGGTGGAATTGAACAGCTTACCAAGGAGTTAAAAGTCAAATAACATACTCCTAATTAAGGCATAGATTGCGAACATGATTGACCAATGTTCTTACCTCATTCAAAATGAAAGGTCTCCTAGTATACAGTTTTTAAAGTATGTCGATCGAGGTTCGTGTTCTATATATCTCATCTCTCTGAATCAAACTCGCAAAGTATAGTCTCGGCTTCTCTGGCTTCTCGTCCTAGCCTTTGCGTATTATTCATCACATCAGCAGCGCCTTCTAGATCTCCAACCAGTTTTTCAGAAACAGCCAAGAGGGCCGCTATTTCTTTTTGCTGGTCATGAATTTCTGTCATTAAGCTAGCGTTAAGTGATTGTATGGTTTGTAACTTGGCATTTAATTGACTCTGTTGCGAAAGGTATAGAGGTATTAAATGTGCCGTTACGAGTGGGTCAGGCGGAAGTGTATGTGGTGGTCTGTTTTTAATCATCAGCGAAGACATGATCTTTTATGAAAACTTTCCCCTCAAATCTGGTTGTTTCAGTTTTCAGATGCCATCACATAGGTATCAGTAAAGAGAGATTAGAGTGAGAGCTTTAGCACCTACTGAATATCTTTGGCCAATTTTTCAGTGTCAATACTAGTATCCCTTCGCTTATTAGCATCCGCAATTACAGCTTCCAAAGCGTTTAGGCGAGTGACAACATCGCGCTCTTGCAGAATCATCTCGAATTCTTTAACTGCAAATCCTTCTAATCCATCTCGCATGCCCTGCCACATTACTTTTAGCGCTTCAGGCGCCTGTGCCGATATTAATGGAAAACATGCCGCGAAGGATTCATAAGATATGGCTTTTAGGGTCGACTGTAGTGCTGAATGATAGAGCGTAATGAAAGCGGTTGCCCGTGGACCGGGGGTAGACGAAACGGGCACAGTGGGAGAAGGACTGGGGCTTGTTGATGTCTGTTTTGTGATGGTCATATTACAATCATTGATCTATGCAAAGAATTATTTCACAACGAAATATTTTGAATTGGTTTGTGCGGATGATGGTAACTTTGATGCTGAACAATACCATCATTTCGAATCATCTCAATACCTAAACAGGGGTTGTTAAGCGAAATTTTCCTGCCATAAATTCCCTTTTTTCATTCGCTAACACATGCCTTAACTCATATTTCTCCATTACTTCAGACACAGTCCTCTTTCGTTGGCTTAGAAGACGAGATAAAAATGCTTACGCAAAGGAATTCTCCGTAATGAAATTGTTGCTCAATTCGTGGGGAATAAACAATATCCCCGTGCCGCAATAGGCTCTGAGAGCTAGAGATAATTCTGGGCAGAGGATATTTCATGTAATGGCCTGCCTGGGTTTGGATTATGAAATAAAAATGGGAATTTTTCGTCGGATTTGACATATCGACCCTAATGACAATTTCTTTATTAATTGAACTCGAAAAAAAATCAATTAACACGGAAAATTATTTACCCCGGTCCTATTTCGTCGTTACACTCCTTTCCCTTACTCAGCGCTTGTTTCTGCAGTCAGTAGTGGGGTTGCAGCACATATACAGTAGCTACCAAAAATGCCGAATGTTTCCTCTATGTTTGATAGAATTAACAATAACTCCACAACTACTCACTGAAAATCAATAAGTTTACATTAATATTCAATTTAAGTAATGTCTCTATTAATCAGACATTTTTTCAAAGTTAAGATACTATTGCAGAATATACTTTGTTGGGGTATTAGTTTTTCAAGTGTATTCGGCATTTTTGGTCCTATCATTCCATCACGAGTTGGAACCTGCATTAACATCCACCAGAGGTTCAGAAACGACTGGAAAGCTGAAAAGTGTGACAGGTGTAGGTAGCTGGAAGATTCTAGTTTCAATATCTACACTTTTACACAAAAAAATCTCAATTATTTTCAGTATGAGAAAGTTTTCTCTTGAACAGATATCCACGATTATCAAGTTACTCAACGAAGGTAAAAAAGAAGTCGAAATTGCAAAATTTTTGAATTGTGCTAGATCTACTGTTGCTAAACATCGGATTTCACATTTGAACGAAGCGATAGAGCCTGTGCGGGGACGACCACAAAAATTAACATCTCGAGATAAGCGGGCTCTTGATCGTTTGGTAGCTAATCGTAGAAAAAAAAAACAGCTCTAGAAGCTATGAGGAAGATAAATCTGGAGAGAGATGACAAAGTTTCACCTGTGACTGTGAGACGGGCCTTAT
>JAHYSP010008722.1:2272-19230 GCA_019455505.1 Pleochaeta shiraiana | reverse complement strand
GAGTACGCTTAACCGTACTGATCACTAATCACTTACGCAATGCTGGGAACTCAGGGGATAACTCTTACAACCCCTGAGACGTACCATGCAAGTAGATAGCAAGGGAACTCAGGAGGCTGGGCTTTACTAGCTACTGAGATGTACCTGCTTAGTAGTAGTAAAGTAAGGGAACTTAGAGTACTAATATCTCTAAGATGTACCACTTTACAATAATAACAATAACAATAACAATAACAACAACAATAACAATAACAATAACAATAACAATAACAATAACAATAACAATAACAATAATAGTAACAAAAACACTTAACTTGTCTCTAAAACCAATAATCTTATCTATTCTCTCATATCTAAGTGACATCCATTCAATTAACATTGAACAAGATTCCCTGCAGTTTTTCAACACCAATCACGTCTTGCTGGTACTTAATTCCAGCTGCAAGCCCAAAAGATTGGAAGGGTAATTCGGATAAAGAAAAAAAGGTCTCTCAAAGACTGGCCTAGGATGACTTTTTTAAGCTAGAAGTTGAAAACTGGAGAAAAATGTACGTTCCGAAAATTAAATCCAGTAGTAATCAAGATAATTTAGGTGAAAAACGACTAAGTACGCCGCCAGTCACAGCGATGGGAGCGCTTGGCCGAATGAGTGCATTTTCTAGCAATCTTTTTTCTGGAAAAACTATAATAGATCAAAATTCGATGTTCAGAATATTAGACGCAGATAAAACAACTTTGTACGAACTACATAACTCTACAATTTTAGATTCTGGTGCAACAATAAACGTGTTTAATGACAAATCTCGATTTGTCAACTTTTCAAATGAACTTAGAGATGATAATCCTCTTTGGGCTGGTAAAAATGTCATTCCAATTTCAGGCTGGGGCACAGTTTAAGTAAATCTTATCAGTCCAAAGTATCCTGAAGAAAGAGACATAACATTAATTAATGTTGCATATGTTCCAACGCTACATACAAGTATCGTCAGCCCAAGACTTTTGATCAAATTAGGAATTCATTGGAATACCGGAAAGGGAATCTTGATCTTGAATGGACATCATTTTGCAGAATCACCAATGTTATATGACCAATGGGTCTTGGAATGCAAACACTTGGATAAAAATATAAACCAGGCCTATATTACAAGTTCTGTAAATGAAAAAGCCCATTCAATTAACGAATCATAAGGGTCCAAAAAAAAACTTCATGGAAACTCATCCCGAATGATGAAAATTCAAAAGGGGACGTTCGATAACTGGCATATCAGAATGGGACATCTTTATGGGAAAGCCTTACTTCATTTACCTAAAGTAACCAAAGGCTGTGAAATGACGACTACTAAACCATCAAATCCAGTATGCGAGATATGTAGATTGTCAAAGGCTAAAAGATTAATTTCGAGAGTATCGAGAAATAGGGCATCACAACCTTTCTGGCGAGTAAGTTGGGACATAATCTTCATGAAAGAAAATCAGCAAAATGAAGTATATATCATACACTTTGTATGTGACTATACAAGGATGAACTTTGTGTATACTTTGCCAAACAAGCAGCAGGATACATTTTTAAATACCCTTATGGTATTTTCTGCTTATGTTAAAAGGAATTGGGGGTGTGAAATCGTTGTCTGGAAAGGCGATGGAGATAGGTCACTGGGAACTAAATGGAAAGAATGGATTAACAACAATGGATATGAGATTGAAACTTCAGCACCGCATACTCAAGAACAAAATGGAGCTAGAGAAAGATCTGGAAGAATTCTCTTGGCTACTGGAACCGAATTGCGTATTATTTACGGTATTCCAGATATTATGTGGAAAGAGATTTTATTCACTGCTGGGTATCCCCTAAACCGATCTCCGAATCGTTCTCTAGGTTTTAAGACTCCATATGATTTTCTGATGGAATATATAACAGGAGTCCCCTCAGAACTGTCGATTTCTCACTTACAACCCTATGGATGTAAGGCATATTTGTATATAAAAAATCGCCCGAAACTGGAGAAACTTCTTCCGAAGATAGAAATAGGGTATCTTGTAGGCTATGACTCGACTAACATGTACAGAATCTGGATACCTACCAAAAATGTTGTAATATCCACTCGAGACGTAACTTTTGACCCATCACAGGGATATGACTCTAGAACTGAAAAAGCAGAAATACCTGACGATATAATAGAATCACTCAAGATGCCACAAATCGAGGTAGAAACTGAATCTGGAAATCATAATACTGTTGATGAAAACAAGGGTTATTCATTCGAAGATACTGAAACCTCTAATTTAGAAATTCAGGATATCCCGGAAGAAAAGCATAGTAATGACAAATTAAACAAAGGTAAGTTTTCCGGAGGACTACCTACGCCAGATAGTACACCAGGGCCAGAATCCCCGATCAGTCAGTCTCATGAAAATGAGCGAATCGCGGATGGATCTTACCCTAAAAATCAGTACGCAACACCGCCAGCTCGCGAAATAATCAGGGATCCAGAAGATCCAAGAAATATTGTTGAAGGCAAGAGACAACGAAAAAGGAAAGTTTACTTCGAAATGCATCAAGTATTGCATCAACAATCAGCTTTTCATCTAGCTTTTCAGTCTAGTTTACGTCACATAAAATCACGTCTTCATCAAAATGATTTGCCACCACCTCCGCAAAATTGGCATCAATTACAGCATCACCCGCGCTGTGATGGATTTAAGGCTGCTGCGCGCGTAGAATTAAATGGTCTTCAACTTCAGGGAACATTCAAAGATATCTCTGATTCGGATAATAAAACCAAACTTATTCCAACAAAGTGGGTTTTTACATATAAATTTGATGATGATGGCTATTTTCGTAAATATAAAGCAAGGCTTGTAGTACGAGGCGATCTCCAAATTCCGACAGAAAAAGACACTTATGCAGCGACACTTGCCGTAAGACTTTGTCGAGCAGCATTAGAATTGGCTTCTTATTTTAATCTGGAATGTAACCAGTTTGACGTAACAAATGCTTTCCCACATGCCAGTCTAGATGATGATGATGAAGTTTTAATCCATTATCCAGAAGAATTTGAAAATCAAGGCAGACTACTTAGAGTGCTTAAAGCTCTCTGTTGCCTATCAGCTTCACCAAGGTTATGGTATAACCATTTGTCAAAAACTCTGGAAAAATTTGGCTTAAAATGTGTGCCTGAGTTTGGATGTATATTTACTAACGACAAATTAATTGTTTGTTTCTACGTAGATGAAATCGTCGTATTTTATCATATGAATAATCGACCAGTTTCTGAGGAGTTGAAAAATACTTTGTTCAAAGTTTACACAATCAGAGATCTTGGAGAACTAAAGTGGTTTCTAGGCTTGCGAATAATCAGGTATCGAAACCACCGAAAAATGTGGCTTTTTCAAGATAGCTACATTGAGAAAAAGGCCAGGGAATTTAAACGATTAGATAGTCATGGCAATTTGATAAATACAGCACCAAAAACTCCAATGAGCACCCAAGAGATAAAAAGTGGGGACAATAAAGCCAATGCTTTTCAGATTCATAAATACAAACGACTTGTCGGATCGTTGAAGTATGCTGCCGAAGTCTCCAGGCCTGATATTGCGAAAGCAACTCCAAAATTAGCAGAGGCTCAAAGTAATCCATCTCCGGAACATACAACAGCCGCGGAAAAATTGCTCGACTATCTCTACGAGACCAGATTTTTGGCCATTGAGTATGGTATGGATATTAATGAAGGCCCTGTATTTATAGCTGCAAGCGACGCCTCTTTTGGAGATGACTATTCATCAAGAGTTAGTTCAGAAGCAAGATTATTTAAACTTTTTGGTTGTACAATTGACCATGCAGCTAAAAATCAAACTACTGTAATGACTTCTAGCTCGGAAGCGGAACTCTTTGCCCTATCTCACACTGCCTCATGGCTCATTTGGTGGAGAAGATTTTTCGATAATACAGTAGCAATCAAAACATTTGCACAAAACTACTACTTTTGATATCTTTCACAATCACTTCACAACAACGCCGTAGAAATTGATAATTCAAAGTGAATAGTAATCATTAGCTTCTTCTCTACAAGTTTGATATGTTTGTTGATCGAAAATCACGGGGATTACAATTCATATCGTGATCTTGGCACTGAGAAATATTTGCACATTTTGTAGTCGACATTTTCCCATTGGGTGTGACCTGCTTAAACCTTATGTATCTCAACGTCACTGCCTCAAAGTAGTCAAAACTTTATGAGTAGACTTGATATAAGCCGTCAGGATACGCTGATATCAAATTCAAATCATACTTATTCGATTATTGCACAATGAGAAAGATTTCACCAGTTCAGGTATCCTCAATTCATTCCTTGTGTAATGAAGGCAGATCATGTAGAGAGATCGCCGCGATTTTAGGTTGTTCTGCATCTTCAGTATCCACGTATAGGAGGACAGCATCAAATCAGACACCAGAACCTGTACTGGGACGACGGCACAAGTTAACACCGCGAGATAAGCGGGTGCTAGCTCGCTTGATTCTTCATGGCGAAGCCAAAACGGCTGTAGATGTGACGAGACTTATCAATCTAGAAAGAGAAGACAAAGTTTCTGTGGCTGCGGTCAGGCGAGCTCTGAAAGATCAAGGTCTTAGAGCAATAAAGAAGAATAAAAAACCAAGACTGTCAAAATCTCATTAAAGAGCCCGTTTCAATTGGGCACTGGCCCATGAAAATTGGACTGAGGAAGATTGGAAAAGGGTCATCTTTTCAGACGAAACCAAAATTAACCGGATAAACAGTGATGGTATCAAATATACCTGGGGAAAAGATCCTAAAAAACTAGGACCGGAAATGGTTGATGAGACCCTAAAGTTCGGGGTAGGAATCAGATGATCTGGGGATGTATGTCTTGGTTTGGCGCTGGTGGAATGGATAGTATTGTCGGTAGGATAAATTCAGAACAGTTTTTAAGAATTCTGGATTCTGAATTGTTGCCAACCCTCGATCAAGTTGCAAATCAGCTCGATTCCATCGCCAGAACAGACTTTATATTTCAACAAGACAACGACCCTAAACATACTTCTGCAGCAACAAAGAATTGGCTAGCTTCAAAGGGCATAAAAACAATGACCTGGCTATCTCAATCACCCGATTTGAAGCCGATTGAGCATCTCTGGGGTCTAGTCAAACGCCAACTTGGGAAGTACCCAGAATCACCCAGAAGTATGCTTTAATTGTGGTAAAGATCTGATGAGGAATTGAATAAAGTTGATTCAGAAACATGTCAAAAGTTGATTGGGAGTATGCCGAAGCGGGTTGCGGCTGTTTTGAAGGCCAAAGGGGGTTATACCAAGTATTAAAATGTCGGCTACAAAATTTACTTTATACATAACTTCCCCTAGTACCACTGTAAGTGGAGAAAAAAGGAACCTACATTTATTTCTGTCCAGACATTGTACTTAAGCCTCATAGATTGTGAACCTTAAAGCACCGATACAAAGTAAATATCACGTTGTGAATGCATAATTATGATTGTCCCAACGTCCGTTATTTACAGAGTACATTGGGCGACAAGTCCAACTCTGCACCCCCCCGTGACGTCGCCTAGGAACCCTTTCTCTCGCTAGAAAGGAGCCAAGCAGAGTGGAGTCCTTACTTCGATGAGGATCCCCAATCAGTCTTGCGGTCTGTCTTTATCTCTCAGTACAATTCCCTAGCACCCTTACCATGAAGCTAACCACGATCAGTCCAAATGAATAGGTTCGGAGACCTATTCATCATACTTGTTGAGATGGNATTAGCATGCAAAGGTATCATGTGACGATGACTAAGCTTAGACCCATCATTGTATATATCTCTGCTTCTCTGTAGTAGTAAATAGATCATCTCGAATTCATACACAATTATAATAAATATTACAATACTACTATTAAATAATTGGTCACAGAGGTAAAGTCCTCCAATGAGTACCTAATTTATCACGATGGAGGGAGATACTAATTGATATACGCACCTGGTGTGACTCTGGTGTTGTTACGGGCTTGGCCCGATATGTTGTGGCTGGGAGCTGCGGCTCCACCCGTCACGTGAAATCTTACTTGGTGATCCGAGTTACCAGCACGGCAAACCAGATCACTTAATCAATCTCCCTTAAAGCAACGTTACAATCAATTAGCTTAAACAAACAATAAAAACATCAAGCGAAAAACATGAATCCCAACGCCCCATCTTCTGTTTTATATGATCCTGCGTCACCAAATGCCTACGACTCCTACCAATCCCCTATCGACCATATCGACTGGCCTCCTTCATCCCAATATTATAACCCCAGGTCTATTGATTTGGACGACCCAGGTCCTAAGTCCCAGCCCCCACTTTAATACGACGATGAGGTGCCTTCAATCGGGCCACTTCAAGAAGTCTTTCTATCCAGCAAAGTGACAGCTGAGCAAAGAGCTATTGAAGTCGAGGAACTGTTTGCAACAATTGCGAACATTCTAGACCCACACCTAGCTCGGAGGCAATGATGAGGGATTAATGAGTGATACACCTTCACGTTACAATTACAATGAAAAACCCAACACCCTACAATTTTACCCAGTGAACTTGGGAAAGGACGGAACAAATTTGGACATTGCGCTACAACAGTTTTGGAAAGCAGGACCGTACGTGATTATAATTGCAGAATCATGAACGATGCGGAAAGAGGGTGAATTTATTTCAAAAAGTTATCCCGGATTCAACCACAAACCAGTTTGTGCAATAGGAACTTATTCTAGGGCAGTAATCTTTACCCTCAAAGGCCTCTCAGCTTCACAAGTTTATCTTTCTACAGTAAAAATATCTGACCACTGCTTTATACAAGTTTCAGGCATAACTTTTTCAAACGTGTACCAGGCACTCGGTCAAAGTGGAACATTAGAGCCTATAATTTAATGGTCGCCTGATTGTGCTACAATAGTCGGAGATGATTTTAATGCAGTATTGAGACATTATCAACTCCAAACTCTACGTCAATATGGCAACGCGGAACAGAACACGAATTGGGAAAAATTTCATGACATGCATCTAGTTACCCCAGTTGGGGTACCTACGCATCGGGATGGGAACATGCTGGACTTGGTGTGAGGTAACACAACAGCAGAGGCATCAGTATTAACTGAATACAATTTCACATCGGACCACATGACCATCGCTCGGTCTATACTAGTGACAAAAACATCAAATTCCTCTGGTATCTTACAGGCTCAACGAGTGCGCGACCAGGACCACGAAAAGTTCTCTCAATACGTGAAATTCCGGGACAAGCCGGGCCCTATAAGCAAAGTAAGAAGTAACAGATATCGAAGATCAAGTTCCAGATCTAATGGAAGTGCTGAAAGATGCGGTCAGAGCAGTTGGACCGAAGCCGTCGAATATAGGTGAATGGTCAGCACCTTGGTGGAACGAAAATTGTAGACTAAAATAAATCTTATAAGTACAGAAGCTTCAGATATATGCCAGAAATTGCTGCACAAGAAAAAGGTTTAGAGTCGCAATCAAAGAGGCAAAATGAGAGCATTAGAGAAACCTGGTCGACAACGTCACTATAGATGCACAGATATTCAAAGTGATGTGCTGGGTCAAACCCATGTGTCATACACGATTCGAAGGCTACAATGCGAAATAATAAAGTCATGGCCATGGTAAGTTAAAAAGTGCAAGGCGCATTTGATGCAGTTCTCCACTAACGCTTACTACGACGTATGTGGTAACAAGGCTGGCTTAGGGTGCCATGTCGATGGGTGAAGATCATTTTTGACACAGCAAAGTATACATGTCCGACATAAGGATAAAACGACGCAAGACAAAGTGATGGAATGCGGTGTCCCTCAAGGATCGTCACTTTAACCACTCTTGTTCCTCATTGATATTACGCTTTCAGTGGAGGATAAAAACATGAATAGTCGTTTTGGGTATGCCAATAATATCGCAATTCTTGCAGTAGGAACTACAACATCATAAGTAACAGCAGCAGCTCAAGATGGAGTTGACAAACTTGTCCACATAGCAAACAAGAACATGATAGACTTCGACTCTACAAAGTCTGAAACTCTTGTGATAAGCGGGGAACTAATGAAAAAATTTGAATCATCGGGTCTTTATATTCAAGTAAAAGGTCATAGTATAGATCCGTCCACGTATGTGAGATGGCCTAGTGTTTGGCTGGATTTACAGCTTATCTTTAAACAGCACATTCAGGAGTGGTGTGGAAAGGCACAACAGGTGACTCAGTTTTTAAGACAAATTAATACTCAGCTGTGTGGGGAAACCCCAGGACTAATGATTAAAGCTATCCAAGTATAAGTACTTAGTACGGCGCTTTATGGAGCAGAATCATGGTGACCGTGACTTTACCGTATTGCCACCAGAAGAGACAAGAAAGTTGGCACTGGAGTCGGCTGGCACATAGATCTTGATAGTATAATTACGAAAGCAATTCTAGCAGCGCTACCCACGTGGTATACAACTCCAAACGTGGCTTTACACCGACTGTCAGACATTCCACCGGCAACAATTCTCTGACAACAATGACAATTACTAGCAGTGGCACGTATTCAACGACTAGATGCATGGTATATACTAGTCTCTAGATCTAAATAGGAACCAAAAGGGATAATAAGCTGTCTTTAAATTCAATCTTGTCAGAAGGATAGATCGTTTACTGTTCCAGAACGCTATCTCACACGCCTACAAATCAGTGTGAAAAATATACCCACTACCAATGAAACTGGAAAGCTCTTCCCAATTGGTAAACCTAAATGTTAACCAACGAGAGGCGATAAGCTAGACGAAATAGTCTCCGTGAAACAATGGATAACAAGACTGCTATCTTATACACTATGCTTATATTTAGACGGCTCGTCATGTAGCCCTGTTAGATCTACACGGGGGTACGCAATCTACAAAGGGGGTCAAATGATCGCAAATGGTGCAGACACTATGACTGGAGTGGATGTATACGGTGCAGTGTCACGGATCATATAAGAAAAGCAATGGGCATTAAGATGTATGATGGTAGTTAAGAATTAAATCTATGGAGACGATAATGTAGCTAGCNNNCCCGTTCCAGCCTCTCCAAAATATCGTTAGTAAAATCGATTCCTTTAGAGCTGGCTCGCTGATGGGATCAATCGGCTAACCAGCCGCCACACTTGACTCCTAATTCCAGCCTCTTCAAAATATCAAAAGTACCAGCCACATGTTATGGGATTGACCCATTGGACCTTATAGAAGTGGCTCGTTTGACAGGCATATGCTACAGGTATCAATCGGCTAACTAGCCGTCACATGCAGAACCACTAGAAGCCTATAAAGCTCTAGAAACAGCCTTATCAAAAGTCGGGCCCAACCCAATTAAGGCGCTTTTGGACAATCCTGAAGCTGCACAAATTCTAAGGAGAGGCAGAGCTAGATCTTCTCAGGCCATAGTCGACAAGTTCACGACTCAGGTTTAACTTCACCAATCTGTCGAAACTCAGGGTATACCTGTTCATTCTGGGATTGTTGGGAATGAGAAAGCTGATAAATTGGCGAAGATAGCTTTGAGCGACATCTTAAATGAGACGGGAGCAGAACTTCCCGAAGTGAGGTGTGGATATGTGAGACAAACAAGAATATTTGTGAATCCTATTGAAGAAAATTGAATTGTCTCTTGGTGAAATATCTAAGTCTTAATTCTCGATGTTGAGCTATCCCGTTTCTTACAACCCCCGTCAAAATATTCTGCAATCCAATCATTCCATAATTATTAAATATCTTTTATACGTTATAAATTCGACAGTTGTATGTCATATTCGAATGAATCTTGGACTTTGCCACCCACAACTCAAAATTTCGGCATCTCCGTATACCTCAACTGTTCGGCATTTTCGAAAAATCTATCCATTTAGGAATATCGATATGTTCGCTTTATTCGGGTGCCAAGCTCCAACTCATATCTGACTAATCAATTATAAGTTATAACTATACTATGTCTGTCCGTAATACTAACAAAACTGTAAGATACTTAAATGAATTCCGGAGTAAAATACTAGGGCTAAAGTGGGTCTGGGCAGGGCTTTACAGGAGCTAGCAGAGCCTTTTCTGTGCCAATTCACAAAAACAAATCATAAATTTTCTGAGGCTCATAAGCAGTTTTCTTCTATCGTGTCCGAATATATTGCCAAAAACGGATTTCAAAGAGGATCGACACTAGATCCAGCATCATACCCTGACTGATATGCATGCATCTTACAGTTTTGTAAGTATTACGGACAGACATAGTACAATAATATTTACCTAATAATGACGATGTGGGGCCACAGTCTAAATTTAAACATCTGATAAAAATAGAACGAAGTAATGCTGCAACTCATATAATCCCCTCATTTGACCAATTATCTGAATTGGTCATGAACAAGCCAATTTATTGGTTTGTTCGACTGGATATAAATATACTTACGTGGCGCTGGCCCGTTTCTTCAAACGACTCGAAAATCGGGTGGAATCTTGTTGGATGAAACAAAAACCAAGCCGATATGAAGATCTGGAAATCCTAATGAAAAGAAAACAACTACCGGAATTGAGGCTACCCAGATTGGTGTATCAACTTCTGATAGCAGCAAGAACGGGACACGGCGACTTTAAGAGCTACCCTGACAGGTTTGGTCATGAAAATATCGACTGCTAGTGCAAGTGTAGAAGAGAGAGACGCCAATGGCACTTTGCAGAGTGCTGTTTTGCTCTAGATAAATAGAGAGGCTCCAAGTACGAATCACCGCCGAGAGCTCGGGCAATGTTAGGAGAAAATGGTTAGGGAGTTTTCTATCAGTACTTGACTGTAACAGAATGTTACGGTAGGCGAAATTTTAATTGAGAAGGCTAAGAATTCTCAAATCAAATTTTTTTTGATTAACTCTTTAAGTACAATGGGCCGGGCGCAGGGCATTGTCTGGACTAGGCATAGTTTTCCTCGCAAGTTTTATTATATAGTGTAATATACGATGGCAAACAAAGCCAGTTATATAGATAGCAGTGAGTCCTCAGGGATCACACACCTGTATTACGCCTCTTGGGTGCAGGGCAAAAACCTGATACGATGGTAAATCAAATCAAATCTCACGAGCTATTTGACCATACAAATAAAGATTTGTTAGTGCGAAAAATGGCATGACTAAGGCTTATTTCAGTATCGTCTATTTATTTTCACGTCAAATATCCATGCCTGTAATATGCAGGTATTAAAAATTTCCCTTGGTACCCTTTAAGGACACCCCATTTTGACCCACTTTAAACTTCACACCGAGGCAGTAAGGTATATACTATCTCTCATGCTGAATACCTTGTATACCCCGAGACTAGTGCATTATATTTGAATAGAAATCGGCCAGAAAACCCCTGTAAAACACCCAGGTACTTTTGGAGCCCTCGAGGGGTTGTATTTCTCCATTTTAATCCAATACAAATAACATACCGTGGCTACATGGTACGTTATTGAAAGCTTTAAACTTCACCTGGCTATCATATTTTCTCATCCTTGCTATGAATCACGCCATGTGGTGTATTGATTAACGAAAGTCCTTTTCTTAGTTTTTGAGTCCACAAGGATAAACTCTCGAGTATCTTCCCGTCTAAAATATCGAAAATCTTACACTGGCCAGCTTAATTAACTGCTGTATAACGGCTTGCCAATTGCCATAAAACCGTCCGTAGAGCTAGATTATTAGATCATAAAACTAACAGAGATTTTTCGTTAGTATGAAATTTAGATCGTCCATGAGACAAAAACTCTAGCTTTTCATATAGGACTGGAAATTTGCTTCAGATAGCGTGCCATCTCATCTTGCAACAATCAATTTGACTATCTTAGCCCAGTGCACCATTCTCTAACCCTATCTATAAATTAGAACTATCTCTTAGAAGAATTAACCGTCTGTCTCTGTTTGTTTATCCAGCTCTTAGGTGCATCCTGCCTTCGCTGAAGAACCACATGGTTACTTTGTATTCGATTAGTGAGTTCGTACCATGCAGAAGCTATCAAGGCATTTTCACGAGTCAGGTTTCTTACGAGAGACTCAAGTGCGGCCTGAGATTTAAATTAGCCTGCATATACATACTTCTAGCTTTTATAAAAAAGTAACTTTATATTCGATAACAAAATCATTTTACAGGATAAGTAAATCTTAAAACATGTTACTAAGTGGTAAAAGAGGAGTAATACGACGGTATACCCCCCGATATTAGTGATATGAACATTTGGATTGAGCTTTTTGTTAAGTTGAAGTTTTTTTTTCCCGCGCTGATTTATGATTTTTCCAAGATACTGGAAAGTTTGATCTTGTAAACTTTTATGTCATATTAAAAAATCGTAGAGAATACAGGAAGGAAAAGAGCTAAAATATGACGATTAAACAGAACTCAAAAGACAACTTTCGGCGATCGGAAAGAGATTCTTTTGATATCACCAGTTACAGATGCTGCTACAGGTGAGAAAATCGAATATTCGTAAAAATGGAAAATGTAAAAAATTTGATGTAAAACAATTGCTGACTAAAAAGAATGTACTTACCACCTCGTTTGTTTGGTTTTGTAGTTTTTGTTCAGCTAGTATTTTGGCATCATCCTCTCCGATTGAAGGTGTACCGTTTGACAATAGAGTAGCAATAAGTTGGTTTTTCTACATTTTAAAATTAGCTAAAATTTCTAAATTTTTTTGACGAGAAAAGGGGTTGATTTTGCCGTTTACTTCAAGTAGTATTGAAGCAATCTTATCTGGGAATTTAGATATTAATCTTACTTCAAGAAGTTCGCGGTCACGTGATTTAGATTCTGATTGGAGTTGAGCCAGTCTTGATTTGCTTGTAATAAGTTCTTGACTGATCTCGAGGTACATCTTTCTAGAATTGGCTAAAGACTCGTTTCTGTAGAAATAATACGTCAGCAATCGAGTGGGAAATTTTTTTCAACTGGTTCATTTGCGAATTTGGCTCACATTTCACTGGTTACGTTACTTGTGACAGCGTTTGACTGTTGCTGCTCAATCATGAGTTTTTCAAAAAGTTCTTGGTATCTTTCCTCGAGTTGTTTTTTAGCTCTCTCCGATTCCGCTAGATCAATGTTTAATTGAGTGATTTTTGAATTAACAGAATTGCCTTGAAGAAATTTAGCTTCTGACTTTAGCCTTAAGTCCTCCAGTGCCAAGTTCGGCGAATCTTCAACCTGCTCCAGCTCTTCTTCAAGACTTAAACCTCGATTTCCAAGGGCGTTAGGATCTGAGGAAAGTGGCCCTGAAGATGTCCGTAGCTGCTCTTGTAATTCGTTGATAAACTTTTCGTCGTGCTGCTGCCTCTCGTTAAGCTCAGCTATTCTATCATTTAGGATTTGCAGTTCTTGTTTAAGAGCATTCTTTTGGCTTGAGAGTTCTACTATATGGAGTTCCTGTTCTTGAAATCTGCTACTGTATTCCGTAGCAGTCTTTTTGTATCGAGCATTCTCTTCATGCACTCTATCGTAATCCTTTTGATTTTCCTCGAGAAGATCTATTCTTTCTCGCAGATCAACATTTTCTTTCTGAAGAGCTGCATGATTTTCCAACTTCTTGAGATAATGATCAACTTTATTAGCCTTTTTTACCAAGTTAAGATTTTCCACTTTGATTTCTTTCAGTTGATCTTGACACTCAGTCACAGTGTTAGCAATAGGTCTCAGAGAATGAAGCTCTCTACTTTGCTTTTCTTGCAAGGCTCGATCAGCTTCAAGCTGTTGTTCTTGACTTGCAATAATATCCTCAAGTTCACGAATACGCTCTGTTTGTTTTTTTATGTACGTAGTCTGGTCATCATCTTTTGAATCTTGAAGTGATCGCAGTCGAGAATCTACATCATTGCTGTGCTGAATGAGTTCATCGTGGCTTATAGTCAATCGTTCGAACCTTGTCATGAAATCTGCATGCTTCTTTTTTAAGTTTTCATATTCGACACGTAGAACCGCGTGTTTCTCCTCAAGGTCAAGATCATAATCTTTGTTGGGAATAGTGGGAGTTGCAGCAGATCTTGTTGTGGATCTGACTGTCTGCCGACTAAGAGTATTAGCTTGCATTATAATTTTTTTTATTTCTTCTTGGGCTGGGGTATCTAGTTTTGTAGTAATTAGACTAATGTAATCTCGGTTGTTGGGTCCTTCAACTGCAGCCATGAGGAAGATAGTAAGAAGCTTGATAGTTTCTTGGGGGTTTTTTTGCTCTGCAATGGCATTCAAGTCGACCTTACTTTCGAAAGCAACTGAATCGAGGTTCGGACATTTTTCCCCGATGTACCGAAGCAGAGACTTGTAAACTGCCTCCAAGCTCTTTTTGTTACTTAGCCATTTTGAAGGGCCAGTGTTTTGTTCAAGATCATGGATGGCATATTCTGGACTGATGTGTTCTAACAAAATTACATATTAATCATAACATTAGTGAAGACTGGAAGATCTCACTCGAAACATACCGATCATCTTGGAAAATATAATTCCATCGGATAGATCTGCTATTGATTCCACCTCAATATTTATTGGGAATGTATTGACCAGCTGAATAATTAGCGGGGTAGATATGGGAATAGAAAATTTCTGACCCAGCTTAGAAGAGTCAGCTCAGTAATTCTGCTATTCGACATATTTGCTCTTCTGTAATTCTATACTCTAACTATCAACAGTGCCAGTTTTGTGGTGAATTACACAAAATTGAAGACGTAGAGGTAATTCGAATAGTTTTTAGCATTTTGTAGGACTGTAAAAGTCATAATAGGTGCTTTATTCGAGTCAAAATTTGTAATAGGATATGAGTCGCTGTGTAAATACCTTGAAATAAATATATATTAATTGAAGGCATTGAATGTCAGGGCATGACTTGTAAGGCTGAAATTTTCTTGTTCAGGATACATGATTACAGCAGTAGTTTGGTACCACAGCGCTGCCTTATGATTCTTGTCAGCATCTCGCTCCAATCAAAAAGAGCATAAAGCGCTTGTTAGAACTTTTAACGTCTGTGCATTACAGGGGCTCTTAGCGTGGAATACTCATTTATTTGGTTTTTATCTTAAGTCATAGTTGACCACCAACATCTACGCACAGAAAACCTTCAGTGAAATACTTCTTAACTCGTTTGATTTGCTTCTGTTTTCTTCCCCTGAGATTCTATCTTCAAGAAACACGCTTACAGTGTTGATCTCCACATACATTCTGACGGTCTCTTTAAATCTGCAGTTTCTACTTCTGTTGACTCTAATTGTTCGAACTAAGCTTCTTCTATGATCTAATAGGTAATTATTTATGTCATCTTGGCTATTAATTACATTTTGTGATGGGTATCCATACTTGAATATTGGGGGTTTTGCACCGAGAACATTTTGTCTATGCAAACAGCTATTGAGCCCTATGTGCTCGTTTCTAATTTGGTCGCAACGCTTCTCTGGGCCTTTCAAAGTTATTTGTGTTGTGATGATACAGTAGGGTGACTTAGTATAAGAACCCCTCGAAAAATTCCATTTTTACTGTTACGGGCGAGGCCCGATTTATGGTTGACTGGGATCTGGGATCAACGGCCCTAAATGACCCAGAAAAATTAACGTCCCTTAATGGTCATGAAAATTTCCATTGTCACGTGAATATTACATGTGTTTTCAATTTTTTTAGTTACAGGATGCTAAAATATTTTGCGCATAATGCAAACTTATGTAGATTTGTAAATAAAAACAAAAAGATATTCATTTAATGTACAAAAAAAAAGCTATCTGTAGAACGTTGTCATTGGATATTTATGGGGAAGCTATGTCTTTGACATGGTCCTTTGTCGTTTCCGCTGCTGAATTCCATGGAGAAGAGTAATATTTTTAGCACTACTTACCATAAACTTCCCAACAAACCTATTATCACCAAAGTCCATCTGCTCATGAAGAATGTCATAAAGAGATTATGTTGATTGGGTGAGTTTGTTTTTTAGCCTCCTGATTTTCGATATCGGGGCCTTCTTGCTCTCCACCTTCGACATACCCTGTTTAATCATCACCATCTTCTTCTTCTTAACATACATCTTTATTATCATCTACAACTTCATCCTCCTCCTCATCGATATCCCATATTTCTTCATCTTCATAATTATCTTCTGATAGACCAAGTATTTGTTCGCCAGCCTCAGTATCGAATCTAAAATTACATTCGTTGGCCTCAATTATCGCAGGTTCTGATGTCCTACGTTTAGGGCGAACAACAAGCTGTTGTTCCTTCCAAATTAGAGTAAATCTTTGCCTTTAAACTCCGAACAGAATTGTACCCTGTTTGGCACATTTTCAAATCAAAATATGACATGTTTACATCTGAGAAAACGGCTAAGAAGAAAACTTTCACACGAACACGTCCATTTGAATGGATCTGTGTGGTACCTAACCTAACTTTGGGGATAAATCTGGCAGGTCTACAAGCGCTTCCACTCCCGCTTAAAAACCTTTTTCCATGCAGAAGGAGCCTTTCGAAAATCCTTACTATGGATTGCCTTCATGCGGCCTAAAGCCCGAGGTACCACACGACTAACCAGATCAATCCGAGGACTGCAAAATCGATGCAAATAGTCGTGTTTGATCTCTAGCCAGTGAGATTTGATTATCATTGTATTTTTAAGCACAGGCGAACTTTCCAGATTTACTGAGCGTGCCCATAATTTCCACTGCTCTGGAGCATACCAATTGACATAAAAATATCCCCACATGCGGAGATAATTGCGAAAATGGCACCACGCAAATACCTCATTAAAGCGGTCAATCTAAATTTGTATAGTGGAGCGATACGTGCCATTTTGGTCAGGTATCATTGAGTGCAGATTAAAATGCCGACTGTCACGAATCATATAAGAAAAGCAATGGGCATTAAGATGTATGATGGTAGTTAAGAATTAAATCTATGGAGACGATAATGTAGCTAGCTATA
>JAHYSP010008712.1:5576-16994 GCA_019455505.1 Pleochaeta shiraiana | reverse complement strand
TGAATTAAAATAAGAGTGATCGCGATATGGTTACTGCTTTTTTAATATTGTTGCCATACGACATTTACACTCAGTATTCCTTGAATCAGTCATCATCGAGCAGAAAGGCATTAATTTGCTGCCGGGAAGAAATTTATAGCTTGATGGTAGGTAGCATAACCTTCGGACGTCTCATTCCAAGATTCTTAAACTGCCAGATTTTCCTCATAGGTCGAGATTATCAACTGTGCCAGCTCCAAGTTCACCTCAGCTTAGAAATTATTTCATGATCAAATGCTGTGATACATTTATTGAGTGGTCGACTTTGTATGTGCATCGAAAAAGCTTTGTGATCCTTGTTTGACTCTGGCTGCAAAATGTAGAGATTGCGAGGTTTTTTCTTCATGTTTCAGTAAGCGGTAGCAAAAACAAAGTGAAACGAGGGCATGAGGTTCAAATAGAGATATTTCTAAGAATAATTATTATAATTGCCATTAATTGCACATAGAGCCAAGACAAAGAAGCGCTGCTATTTATGCCGCATTTTTTGACTCATCTTCAGCCTAGTAACTTTCCTGTTGAGCCTGTAGCGTCGTCTCATGGTCAATTGCAGCCTTGATACTCTCTACATTATAGAATCACTCATTTGGGTCAATATGAACCCGGTTTCTTGACCTAGTGATCTTAAAACGATCTAGTTCAAGTTTAAGTTTTTTTACTTTCAGCCTCTAGCTGAGCTACCCTAGTGCTCCCTCTGAAAAAAAATTTTTGTAAAAAAACATTTTTTACTTTGTGGGTCATAGTAAGATATTTTATTGCTTAATATGCCACTTTTAATTTCTGGAATTCGGAATAAATTTGGCAAGGAATTTCCAAAATCGATTTCGCTCTGCCACCTATTCCAAGAACCATAAAAGAATTAGGTTTTTACGATAAAATTGTTCAGAGGGAGTATTAGCTTCTGCGATAGCCTTGTCTATTTTTTAATTACTGCGTGAATATTTCTTGAAAGATTTACAGATAAACATAACTGTTATGAGACTTATAAAGAGCCTTTGGGCTCTGAGGGGTATCAATTATCTTATCTGACGTAAGTAATAATTTATTTGTTGATGGCGGAGTAACTGGCCGGCCAGTTATCTAGGATAATTATAGAACGATATTTGAATATTATGGGCAAAGCCCAGCAGACCTCCATCTAGCTCTTATAACTTTTTCTGACAATCCTTCTTCTCTTACCTTATAATTTGATACTATAAAGCGCTCTTTCTTGACTAGTGCCGCAAAATGAAGGACAGAGAGAGCTCGGAATTCATTTCTGTACTTATATTTCAGTACTGAGAAAGGAGCAAGATTCAATGGCTGTAGTAGGTGGTAAGTATGAAATGATAGGTATAGAAGATGAATCTTGTTAAGTTTAAATAGCCACATGAAGCCAATAGGTGTGTGAGACCCGTGACCATCAAGAAGGAGAAGCCGATGTCGATCAGATTAGATTGAAGTATTTGGTATAAAAATACGCTTCAGCCACTGATATCATATTGAGTTGGGTGTCCAGCCATTCTCTGGGGTTGTATAAACCCAGTTAAGAGTATATTTTGTAGTAAACCATGTTTATTGAGGATTTTTTCCTTTAAAATTAACTGGGTATTGGAACTTAGCCCCGGTAGCTGAGATGATCTAAATTATTGATACCCACTTGCGATTGTTGGGAGACTTCACATGGGCTTTCTTCTTTGAAGAGCTTGCAAGAGCCTGGGCATTAGAGCAAACTTCGAGAGCAAATCCAGTTTTGTCCATACTCGATATATCCTAGTGCTGCATACCCAGCTCATTCTGAGTATGTTCAAAGCGCCCCAAAAAGGCTCGAATTGTTTCCAAGCTTGTCGCTGTCGCTCTAGAGCCCTTAATCTTCCGAACAAAAATAGATGCAGCGCGTGGATTTCGTGTGATGAAATGGGTTACCCAAAGTTGACCATGAGGCTCTTTGTAGCGATTTATATGAAAGATTCAGGTGGCCATTTCTCGGACCCAGGGATGTGAAGGTGGCCCCGAGCGCGTGAATCCTCATTATATATCCAATCTACTAGAAAACTTCTGCTCTGAAGTTAATCGCTCTTGTTTTTGATGAACTATCGCATTGAGATCGAGACTTTTGATTCGCGTTTGGAGGGTTCATCGGGGGATGTCATAGGCCTTAACAGCCTTCCGTATACTTTTAAAAATACCGTAATTAAAATCGCTGATAGGGGATTGGATGACCGATTCTCGTGCAGCCATTTTCAAAGTATTATGTTGATTATTTGGAGGATCATACTCCTATACAAGGATCTGAATTGTGAAAATCAATTTTCGAGTACTAGGCTAAAAGGCTTTGTGAGACCCTGAATCTCTATTTGACTTTCACAACTCAGATCCTTGTATGAAAGTATTATGGACAGTGACAGTATTAACTAGATATTTAAGAGTAAAGTGGCCGGTAGGTATACTCCATCTGAACGAAATAGAGGTAAATGGATTTTGTAACCAGGGTCAATCGTTGGTTCCAACAGAGGAATAAACGGGTCTAGTTTGTGTATAGAAAATCTTTGCAGGGTATTTTTAACGCTAATTCAATAAATAACTTTTTAAACTAAATTTGCTTTTTTTTAACAGTAAATCTAACTAACCATGAATTTCAAGGAAGATCAACATATAAAATGTGTCAATTTAACTCAAGATATTTCTCAATTATGAATAGTTTACGAAATAATTGAATTGAGACTTATAGCCTCCGCGGGGTTTTGAGCGAACATCGCCTCCACTAGTTTCTACGGGTTCCAAGTTCACTTTCAAATCTGGAGAGGTTGTAATTCTTGACAAAGCCAAAGGTTACATCAAAAGCACGAAGAATACGAGTAAATGAGGGAAGGGGTCAAGACACTGGAGTTTTGGAATCTTCCTGTAAGAAAAATCATTGGAGGAGTCATTAATTTTTTTCAAGTGCTTGCTATGATTGTGTGGAAAGTTGACTTTCTATCTGAGACATAACAAATGACTAACTCATATATCTGCGATCTACTCTGACAATTTCATCACGCAATGCCCAGTATAACACAGAATTTCACTCTCTATTAAAAAAAAACAGTCAATTTTCAAATCATCTTAGAATTTGGCTCTTCTCCACTATTCCCCTTTTACTAGGCCTGGCAAAATTAAGCTTTTACCTCTACTGCGTTCAGACGGACGGTGCAGCCACAATGTACTCTGGTGCTACGGGAAATGATGTTACACACCCATGATGACTGGTACTCAGCAGGGATATCACAGTGTACAATTAGTCAAAAAAAAACTCTGTTTTGGCTGTACCTAATCAGCGACTAAACGAAAATTATTTGTGTGGGAATATTTGACAGGCCATTTCTGTTGTTATACACCTTACAGTGTAAAGAAAAATCAGATTCAATTACAATTTATTCCAGCTATATGAAGATTATTTTTTCTTTCAAAAGCCATGTAAGACTACAGACAGATAAAATAACCAATGGACTAAATGACAAAAGATATTTTCCTCATCACATTCTTCAAATCTAGTTTCATATCTTACTAACAAATCGGTCTTCCATTTTCCTGGATCACTGATCGAAAACTTGCTGTTATACTTTCAATTAAAGTAGATAGCTGGTCTGCAGAAATAGAATCTCATGCTTTCATGAAAAGCTCACAAACCTTCCCTGAAGATCGCTGTCTACCACTATTTGGTCCTGGGAAATTGTTGTCAATAGAGGTTTTCAATTAATCCCAGACAGTTTCTGTGGGATTCAGATCAGGCGAATATGCAGGCCAAAAGATCTGTTCGATGCCATTCCGAGATATTTCTGCTCTAGCTCTCCCGTCTGAGTAGCTAGAAGTCCCATCTTGCAGTAGCAAGAGAGGATTATCTGACTGCAACTTTCATGCAATACGGGAGACAATCTTCTGTCAGTACTTTTCTTTAATAATTCCCCACCTCTTCCCCCAGAACAAGAAGGGTCCTTTTTCTATATCCGAAAAGGAAGCCTAGAACATCCAGTCGATGCTGCTTTTAATTTTTGAGGCTACACAGTCCAGCAAGAATACCTCATTTACTTTGGTTTTATGCCAGTACGATGCTTACATCATCAATTTGAATGCCAACCTTGTAACCTAAAAGTTGAATGAGGATGGCCATTTACTCAAGTTTTATTCCTCCAAAGAATTCTGCTCTATTGAATTCTCGTCCATGAGCGATTCTCCTCGGCCCACTGCTTACAAATCCACACATGTTCCTTGGTGAGAGAAGGTTTAGCCCTCGCAATTTGAAGTTCATGTCCTTTGGATTGAAGGACTCTTTTAATGATCCTTACACTTACGCTCCAGAGTTGAAATTAGAACATTGCAATACAGTGAAATAAAAGATAGAGGAGTCTATTTACTCCGTACTCTTGATCAAATGAAGACTAGCTTTGTGAATGAGTATTAAAACTTTCTTCTTAAATTTGTCAACTTAATGACCAGTGGCTTGCGTTGCTCTCAATATCATATGCTCCGGTAGCCCATAATCATAAAGATGAATTATATAGTGACGTTGAAAACATATAGTGTCACTTTTTATTGAGAAAGTTAACTTATATCTTAAAACATTAACCAACTGACAGTATGTACTAGAAGTAGGTACAAAAGTGATGCAGTTATAATGGTAATAATATATGAGACTTATTTCTAAAAACTACTATCCTAAAATATCGCCTATCAGTTCCTTGTAAACCTCAACATCAGGGCTGTGTAGCCCTAGTTGAGAATACAATCAATTCCAAATTATACAGTGGGTATATTTTTTTCTAACGTCTAACCAATTCCTTAGGGTCGGAAAGTATTGTGATATACTGTCCAGGCCGTTCTCCCAAGTAAAGTCTGGCTAGTCTGGGCAGTTACCCCACTTGAGACAGGAGATGGTAGGTACGAATCCAACAGACCCTTCCACAATCTCGCGGTGGATGTGTACAGAATAATGGAGGTAAGTCTGGTTAATCCAGGGTTTGTAATTTCCTTGGCTGGGTGTTCACAGATGAGGGGAAGACTGTTGGTGAAGAAAAGCGAACATACTTCGTAATGGCATCTAAAAATGAAAACTGAGGCATAAGTGTACCTACTGTCAAGTTGAATCATCCCATGTATATAAGCTGTGCTAATGTATCACAGCCTTGAGGCTGCATGTACATTATAATGATTAAAAAAAAAACCTTCCCAATTCCTAAGAATCAAAAAACCCACTCCAACTCCAAATCAAGTTGCTAATCCTGATTAGATCGGCGACTAATCTCTTCTTGCCAAGACTGTCTGGTCATATATGCTCTGAACCTAATTACAACAATATCCTATTTAATGTTTACCTGATGCGATGAAGGCCAATTAATCAAATCAAGCTATAAAAAGACGAAAATTACATATTTACAATATTTCTGAAAAATGATTTTTTTATGAAATGGGGTGGGTAGGAGTATAAACACTTATTCATGGGTAGTTTAGGAACCCTGTCTAACTGGTAGTGAAAATAATATGGTACTTACAGTATCGCAACCATACAGATTATTAATACTCATATAATCCCCAGGGGTAAGTTATGATCTTTGATCGGTATTATACAAGACAGATCAAAGAGCATAACTTACCCCTGGGGATTATAGGCGTATTAATAATCTGTATGGTTGCGATACTGTATGATTTTTCTCGAGAATTTTCTCCACCTAAAAGAGTATAACGCTAAAACTTGAACGAATTAAGATCCACTGATAAAAAAAGATAAACCTGAAAAGCTACTATATTTGTAAAGAAATCAACTGAAACGGCCCTAAAATAGTCCAGGTACTTGTGAGACCCCAGAGGAGCTGTATATTAGCGAGTAATTATGTTACGATTTCAATAACATCTGATTGAAACTTCCTACCCTGTTTCATACTCGCGATTGACAAAGTACTTATACATGTGATTTTACTACAAATTAGGCTGCCATTCTACTTAAGATACAAAAATTTCGGAAGCCATATCTATCTGAGATTTCAAAAATTCTGGAGTCGTCTAAATAAAAATTCTTCTGACTTTCAGCATTCATATGAACATTGTCTAACTAGCTATTAACATTTGCCTTAGTTTCAGGTCCCTTACTTGCAACTCGGGGAACTGTGGTTTTTTTTAGATTCTAAGCCCATATTTTCATGTAATAATATTTTCTAACCTGCAACATATCTCGCAGAATATGAAGTCGAGGATATCATTTATCTTCACAAAACTTCTCAAGCAACACACCAATCTGGGTAAAACTTATGGGTTTAGTCAGGAAATCGTCGAGTCCACTCCGCTCTGCTTCCTCTCTATCGCGGCGACTGGCTAGCCCAGTAACCGCAACAATATACGCTCTTTTATGCCTAGTTTCTGGAATCTCAGATTTCTCCAAGATCTCTAAAGCTTCAGATTCAATTTCATTTTCCCATGCATCTTCATCCTCTTGCGTCCATTTTATCTGAGTTATTTTTTTCCCCATAGAGCGTTCAAATGCTCGAATACGCCGCGTAGCCACAAAACCACTCATTTCCGGCATACTAATATCCATGAATACAACATCAAAGTGACCACGCTCCTTAAAAGAAGCGATGGCCTCAAAGCCATTTCGGGCAGTAACAATTGTATCATACTCTCGTTTTAAGAGATAGCGTTTAAGGAGTTGGAGGTTCAGAGCATTGTCATCAACAACAAGAATAGACAAGCCACGATTTGCGGCTGGTACGGTGCATGGGGTCAAATAAGAATTAGATGAAAGTTCTGCGGTTTGTCCGTTCGAGTTGCTATCTAAAACAGAATGTTCAGGGTAAGAAGGTGCTTCAGAGTAATTTGTTTGTAATTGCTTTTTAACTGGGGGCGATTTGAGTTTAAGCGTATTCTGTGATGATAGCACAGATAAAATAGAGTTTTGATCTTGCTTCTTTTCTGGGAGTTCAGTGTCGGTTTCTGTTGTCAACTCGTGTGATGTGATATCTTCTTCACCAGATGTCCCGGAGATATTGGTGGCAAAGTTCTCGGATAAAGGTGGTTGCTGTGGGAAGCCGTAATCCATCATTATGATACCATTCATAATTGCTCTTTCAGCAGGGGACCCGACTGGCGTCTGTGTACTAGCATTTGCCAGACTTGAAAGCCTATGAAGGCTAGATACATCTGAAATATCTTTATCCAGAAGCGCAAGTAGAGAGCGAGCTAGTTTGTAAGGTCCCAAGGGCTGAGAGACACTGCCTATAATACCTGGTATAGGAAATTTTTCCGAATATTGAGGGCTTGCCATGCCTTCGTTTGTAACCAAAACTCTGTCAGAAATTGGTGGTGATAATTTCGTTATATCATCAGTTATAAGGATATCTGCTGATGAGTTCACAATACGAAATCCAAACCAATTACAACAATATTTTTCTATACATTGCCACAAGATCTCTTTGTACCGGGTAAGGTTTGTGGATTGTTTGATAAGAGATATCGATTTACCTTGACACTGATCTCGTAGTTTTAAAAGAGCCTTTTCGGCATCAGAAATGGCTATTTCTTGTTGCTCAAAAGTTCCAGATTGCGGTTGGAGTCTTTCGGATTTTTCGACTGGGATTTTAATATCAACATCAGTTCCCTTACCTATCTCACTTCTTATTGAAATTTCACCACCAAGTTGGTTTACAATACTCCAACTAAGTAAAATTCTTAGCACACTTGTCAAGCGAATAAAAGATTACTTACACGATAGAGAGCCCGAGCCCAATGCCTGGAGCAAAACTATCTTCTTGAGCAAATGGATGATAAAGCTTTCTGTCCATATATTCCGAGCTCATTCCTCGTCCAGTATCTCTAACCCGAATACACAATATTCCTGGCGAAGAATCTTTACCATCTTCAGTATCTTTCATAGATAGTTGGATCATAATACACCCTGAGTCGGTGTATTTTTGTGCATTTCCAAAGATATTCATAACAATACGCCGTAGAGCACCTTGATTATTAGAATACTTCTTTAGACATGTTATAAGGAACTTACCAGCTTGAACCTTGTAAACCCAGTCACGATTTTCAAAATCCATGATGATTTCTAATCTTGACTGTGGTTTATGATTTGTTGGTTGGTGATTTCTTGGGCTAAAGTGACTGTAGTATGGTAGCGAGAGATCCTGCCAACCCGAGGCACGAAATTCATTGGCAGCCATCATACCATGAATAATATCTTCACACAATAATGCGAGATCGGTTGATCTAAAAAGTTCATTTGATATGTTCCCTTACATGTAGAATTTAGGTTACATTCTTAATGAATATGGGAAAATTCGACATACCTGATTTATTCTTTTTCTTTTCAAAAGAATTGATTTTACTGTAATCTAAGACATGATTGATAGTATCCTGAGAAATTAAGTCATTAGTCTTTTTTTATTGGCATAAAAACACAACATAATCTTTACCAAAAGGGTCTCACTACAATTATATATTGTAGAAATGAACTCGTGTTGTGACGCATCAAGCGGAGACTCGCGGAGAAACTCGGCACTGGCTATTATTCCATGAAGAGGACTTCTGAATTCATCTAATTTAATCAGTAGTGCTTTTCTAAGTCATAAGATTTGACTTACGAGATATACTACTAATAAAATCCGACTTTGTCTTATCACTGGAGACAACGTCGAGTCTACTAATCTCGACCATCATTGAGTTTGTAAAAGCGGACAAGTACGCAGTCTCAAGATCGAACGTAAAAACAGGCACAGCAGATTTACTCCAAACAAAGCAGCCAGCGTACCAACGATCTAAAGATATGTAAGCAAAAAAATACAGCTAATTGTAATACACTTATACCAGCAGAAGCATCCCATAGAGGGACGAAGACAACTTGACGAGCTTTGATGAATATACGCGACAGAATTGCAGCCTCCAACCTTTGAGCACTCAGATCAAAAGATGTAATACGTGATTCGAATCGTCCAGGAGATTCAGTCGACCGAGCTTGAAGCTGCTCAAGAGATGAAAAATAGCCATTTTCATCAAGGTACCACACGTTTCCTTTGGGGTATGACTTAGTTAGGTTATGTAGTACTTGAGTGTCCATAGCTTTTACTTCAGAGTCCCATGTAACATCTTTTCCGGTAGACATTGCTAGAACTTTGGGCGACTTCCGCTTACCACCGGCCTTACGACATCCTATTGATGAGTTGCGCTTGTGGCAATATGGAACTTTTAAGCTTGGTTTTTCATCATTAGCATTTGAACTTGGTATTACTGAATGTTCTATCACATCTCTTTTAAAGATTCCTTTACTTTCTTTTCCCGAAATCTCTAAATCGCCCATCTCATCAAGTTCGGAGTAACCAACAGCAGCATCGAGAAAAGCAACTCCACCAGATTCCAACTCAAGTGATTCTCTTAGAGTCTCAGCTGCACGATTTAAAGTCACATTAATCATATCTAAAGTAGCTGAGTTGGTATCAAAGTCTTGCTTCTCTCGGTTAGGTAAAGGCGGAGGTTGAGAGCTAGTCATTTCGGAGATTTCAGCTTGACCTTCTAAACTTTTACCATAATCCTTTTGATCTTCGTTCCTGATAGGAACTACATTAGGAGGGTCATTTTCCCGAGATGTTCTTTCGAGAAACCTTGCGAGACCTTGACTCATGAGAGCTCCGCGTCTTCCTTCAGCAGCCTCACGTTTTTTTTCCAAATGTTTCATTACATTAGTTGCCTGCTGATGCATGACTACAGTACCCATTAGTTAGCTTGAGCTTGAGACTAAAAAATTAGCTGTATATACGGACATTTTTTCTGCCTTGTCGTAAGTCCATCGCGAGCCTTATCGTCAAAAATAAAGAGTGAGCCAATACTTATACCATAACTAGTGACAATTGGGGCTCCAGCATAAAATCGATAGCTCGCAATTCTTCCATCAACAATGGGGATGTTTGCAAATCTTGGATCTTTAGTAAGATCACATACAATGAAGCAGGGATATTCATCATTTTCTAGGTCTACTGATAACGTATTCTAGACCACTCATTAGTATTTGAATCAGAAATTTTCAGAATGAGTAAGTAATACCTCACAAAGTCCCCCAGGAGTTGGAACTGTTTGACAGCCGTACCATTCTTGTCCAGTAGATACCATTTCACAGTCAGCATCTTGTGAAAGATCATTTTGATTGGCTCTGACAACCCCTGCTATGAAGTATTGAGTTCCTTGCTAATTCAGCTTTCGTCGAAATATTTAAGAATTGAATGGTCACGAGTTTTTAAAACTCACATAACATACCGCGATCAATCAAACTAAGTTGGTTTATATGTTAGTAGATTTAAATCGTATGGCTGAACTAAAAGTAAAAGTCGCAACAGGGTTACAGAAGAGCGACAATTTCCGTACCTCACCATGGCACGAGCAGCATTTAAACGCCATACAAGAGTTTCTGCGTAGGCATCTAGTGCTCCATCGTAATTGAGACTTGCATTGAAAGAACTCTGTACTGAAGAGTCGGTGCTTGAACCCGGGGCAAAGAATCTTTAACTCAATAGTCAGTCCTGAATTAATCCAGTAACCCAAGATTTGATTTGCGTCAAACTATTGTCTTAACCTACTTCCTCAATTCTAGTGCCTGTTGGCTCTCACGCATATCCAGATTGTGCCCATTATTGACCCACAACGGCATTGTCAATTTAACGGTAGAAGATACTCATATCCAATTTGGATTTTAGAAAAAGATTTATTCAAGAACGTGGAAATGAGTTAGACGGGCCAAGTACATAAATCTATAGTTGTCCACATTCTAAGCTTTTCTGTAGGAATTACAAGCCCTGATGTGTAAAACTGAACAACATTGAATTCTGCTCCGCGGTCAAATAATCTTCCGGAAGTCATGTGATAATTAAAATGCATAAATCGTGTAAAGCAAATAGCTATTAATCATGTTTGTGACATAGGTCATAAGTTTTGCACCTCGACGATACGAGACAGATTGCTGGTAAATATTTGCTTGGCGTTAAGTTTTGATTCGTTCGTGTGAGCCGAGAACAAGGAATAAGGCTTAGGTTAAGATGGTGAGTCAAGATTAAGTGTCAAATAAACTTTCCTATGATTTTTCATGGCACTATACTTAAGGCTGTGGAGAAGCAAGAAAATATATTAGAACCCAACTTGGAAGCCCAAAAGAAGTAGGAATTAGGAATTTTTCCAACTTACTCTGGAACATCCCCTCAGGTGTCATGATTGTTTCAATTACGTATGGCTCATAGCTAGGCAATCTAAGAATCAAAGTTTCGAGTACGAGACTGAATCTTAGCAGGCATCCTTCGGTAACAAGCTAACTATCTAGCTTTCATTGGAAAGTTTACCACAATGATTCACTGTGGATCTGAGGGTTTTCTAAGACAACTTCAAGAT